>VNJR01006682.1:0-86666 GCA_008042585.1 Drosophila punjabiensis
GAGAGAGAGAGAGCGACTCGCTATGAAAAACGGGGGTTGATTGCTAGCTGCCTGCGAGCAGCAGATCACTGTTTAACGAGAGCAAAGAAAGGGAAGACGATTTGTAGAGTGTTAAAATAAAAGCGAAAAGACAAGAACAGACAAGAACAAAGGGCTAAATAAGAACAAAAGTGTTAAACATAAGATATAAAAAGACAAGAATATATTAAATAAAGAAAGATAATTAAAACTAACATCGGTCACACAGGTAATAATTTGCATTGGTTGTAGGTGTTGTACCTCGTTCGTTGATACGGTTTTTATGTCAGTTTGCAGTACCCTGGTGGCCTCATTTTTCTGCGTGGCCTGGGCACGTTTTATTTGTTTAAAGAACTATTAAAATGGCATAAACAGGAACTCGGATGGCAGCAGCAGCAGCAACAGCAACAGCAACAGCAACAGCAACAGCAAAAGCGGCATCAGCGATGGCAATCGCCCAGTGCCGGGCCATTGGTGGGCCAACTGGACTGGCAGCGCCAAAAGTTTTATCTTGGCCACGATGGAGGGACTGCCTCCTCTAGCCTGCTCTGCTGGCAGTCAGTCCTGCGTTGCTGGCGCTGCCTTTTGAGCGCATTGTTGTTGCTCGTATTTGATTATCGCATTTCATTTTGTGTCGGGTGAATGTAGAAAGTTGAATGCAAATTTGCATGACACCAACAGAAGCGGCCAGTGGTTGGCTGGCTGCTTGCTGGGGGACAACGACGACGATGATGATGATGATCATGGTGGTGGTGGTGGTGGCGGGGGAGCGAAGGAATACGGCAACAATCACACCAAGCATCATCATAATAATAACAAAGCAGCCAGAGCAACAGCAGCAGGGGGAACTTAATTCCTGGGTCCTTTTTTGTTTTTCTACCCCACAAGCAGCAGCAGCAGCAGCAGCAGGCACCAATGAATGGAGGGGGAATGCTAAGGGAAGGGAAGGGGGAAACTGGCTGTCAAAGTTTTTAGGTATCATTTCAGTTTATTTGAATTATTCATAATCCGGCGAAGGTCCTTGCGCAGCAAGAAACAAACAGCAGAGCCTTCGGAAAAGCAGCCCGCAGATAACGGAAGCAGCAAATAAAAATCATTCATTGTAAACATTTTCGCCTTGCAAATACGAACAGGGTAAAGGGAAATGGAAAATGGAAAATGAAACCGCAACCGAAATTTGATTCAATCAACAAGAAAAAATGTGAAAAAGCCTGGAATGGACCCTTACCAGATTTCCACGCAAACTGTAAATTAAGTGAAACATTAAATATTTAACTTTCGTAGAGCGAACTTTTGGGTCTGCCCCGAAAACTCACCTGTTGAGCCCTGCAGTCCTGTGGCCTTAAGAAGCCCCTGTCCTGCTTTCACCCCCCCCTTTTGAAGTGCGCCCCTGCAACACGCGAATGCCTAATAGAGAAAGTTTACTTTCCGCGCTCTCAGTCGCTTGTTCCTGCCACAAGAGCCGAGTTTCGCCTTACTTTCTATAGCTATCGAACTCTTGTTTGACTCATGCTTAAATGTGCAATAAATTGAGCACTTCCCCCCCGAGTGGGGTATTCCAGGTGAGAGCCAGGTGAGAGCTGGCCTCCGCTCGTCGCACGACAGTTTTACGACAGTCACGCGATAACCCGGTATAAATAGAAAGTCAGCGTGCCCGAACTGTTTGCAGAAATTGAATGTTGGTTAGAAAAGCAACACAGTCAATCACTCGGGCCCACTGACAAGATAAACATTAGATCCACAGGAAGAAAAATGAGTGATTGAGTTTAGGGTCTTTATTGATCTGTAATGGTATTATCCTAGGGATCTCACAGATCTAAAAGGACAAACAAAAAACGAGATCCACAGGGAGATTTATGAAGTATGGCATTTGGGTATTAAAAGATCTTGATAGGTTTTATCCTAAAGATCATACAGATCTAAAAGGACTAAAAAAAGCTTATTGTTAGGAACTTGTTGGACTGCAATCTATATTAAGGCTTTAAATGTAACCTGAACAAGTTAATAAAAGGGGCTTGAAATCACAGAATTTGTTTTTTGATTTTAATTGCGCAACCAAAAATGCAATTAGGTTTTCAGGCATTAACACGCTATACTATTAGTAAATAAAAGTGGGGTTTTATGTAACTATATATCGCTAAAAAAGCATATAAGTAACCAGTTAAAATCTTAATGAAATTACAAATTTATAATTAAATATCAAAATCAATTACTTAATAACCTCTTCGATAGCTATAGCTCCATACCATTTAAGAAGTTTTAAAGATTAATAATTCTTTGATTCACAAAAAACATCCTTCGATATGGCTATTAAAAAGTGCATTAAAGTACTTAAAATTATATATTTTCTTTGTGTGTGACTGGGACTAAAAGGTGGAACCATAAAGAGGTGTGGTAGCTGAAAGAAATTAGCACAAACTATGCCGCAAGAAAAGTTAGTTGCGAAGCCTAATAAGCGCGCCCGTGGCCGCCCACGGAACACTGTGTGGCTCCAGCGAGGAGGCAAGGCCGCGAAGGGTGCCAGTCAGCCGCCTGCAAGCCAGCCATCATCCGCCCCGTTGGCCGACGATTTGCCAACGTTTTCACTTTCACATTTGCGTGCTGTGGCGCTGCTGCTGCTGCTGCTGCTGCTTACGTCGCCGCTTTTGGCTCTGTCGACGTCGCTGTCGTCGCATTGCGAATTCCTGGCAGCAGCGGGGCAAAGTTTTAGCATACTTTTCGGCGGCGGCGACAGTATTTTTTGTGCACTTGACATGTTTTGACACGCTCCTCGCTCGACGCTCCTCGGCTCCTTTGGTAAGGAGCACCGCGCACCGCACCGCAGTGCCCTTCACTCCCTTCCATGTTCGCCTTGCCGCTGGAGTTTGATATTGTTTTGCGCGCCAAAAATGCTGGCGATAATCTGGTAAGCTCGACTCCAAGACACCACACACAGCAGGCATACACCTGACTCCCACTCCTGCCGACGCTTTGGCAACTCACCACGTTGCCCATGACGACGGTTGCCAACTTCCAGGAACCGTTTTTGCCCCTGCCGACACTTGCACTTTCCAGGCGACGCCACGCCACGCCACGCTCACCGTTTGTTTACCTTTGTTGTTGGCTTAGTTACTGGCCAACAGCGCTCCGCGGAAGGTGATTTTTCCAAGGGTTTTCCCCATGATTATCGCGAGAATGTGTTTTAAATTAAAATAATTATAATTGATTAACGAAGTTGGTTTCTGTTTGTTTAAGTTTTTGTGCAATTTCCATCGCACTTTTGATGATGGCCCGCCTAGGGATGTGGCAAACATAATTGCTTTTCGGTTTTCGGTCGACGGGTGACAGTTGCACAAAGGCCGCCACCTGGCTGGCAACCACCGGCAACTTGGCCGGTTAAATAAACAACCGCATACGCACAAACACACATATATTACCGAATTATTTGCCGGCAATTAAGGCTCTGCCAGGACGGGTCACGCGGTCCGTCAAATACTGCCCTGCGGCTCTGGGAGGGTGAGTGGGAGATTGGTATCGAGTGCAATATGCAAATGATATTTTAATTAGTTTATCAATCGGCTGTGGGAACGACTCAGCAGCATGCACTTCTCCTTGTCGCTCAAAAAAAATTAATATTGTTAATCTGTTAACCAAACTGTTAGCCATTTTAATCATTATCCATTTCGGTTTTCCACAACAGCCCCAACTGCTGCGGCAGCGGGACAGGAGCCATCGCAACGCGCTGCACTACTGTGCCGCGCAGGACGTCGATCAGAGCACGGACCTCGTGGCGGCCGCTAGTATTGCCATCGCAGCCCCCGAGCTGCTGGAGTCCGCGGATGAGGATGGCTTCACGCCGCTCCACCTGGCCGTCATCCAGGGCAACCTGGCCATGGTCAATCTCCTGCTGGCCAACAAAGCCGACGTGAATGCGGTGGACAACGAGGGTCACTCGGTGGTGCACTGGGCCACGGGTGAGTGAGCTTCCATTGATTTTTAGTATTTGGGTTTTTAAAAAGTGCACCGCAAAATAAACTTATAAATTTTTTCAATATTTTTATTATTTATTATTAATTGTGGAAACTTTTTGAACATTTTATTATTAACGAATTCGACGCACTTAACCGCACACAACCCACAATTTTTCACCATATTTGTGCGGTGAAATATTTCACTGCCTGCTTTTAGGCGCCTCAAAAGGAGATTTTTCAATAAATCGACAATTTCATGGTTTTCATTCGTTAAATTTATAAATTTAATATTTTTTATATTTGCTTTGTTTAATTCCACTTTCTTTACGTTCTAGTATGCGGCGAGGTGGAGTCCCTGCGTGCCGTCCTGGCAGCGGGAGCGAGTGTGGCCAAGCCGGACGCTAATGGCGGTACACCGTTGCACTATGCCGCCCAGATGTGCGGCGCCAGCCACGACAGCAAGCAGCAGGTCAGCTCCAGCTCCAGTTCACGCCTCTCTCTCGAGATCCTGGGCATACTGTTGGCCCATCCCCAGAGCAGTGTCGATGTCCAGGACAAGGATGGTCGCCAGCCGCTGCTGTGGGCTGCCTCAGCGGGATCAGCCAAGGCGGTAATTGCCCTGGTCAAGGCGGGAGCACGAGTGGAGTCCTCTGATAAGTGGGTTTTGCCTAAGGTTCTCTCCCTCTTAGAGCTCTATAATTCTTGTTATTTAAACCTTTCAGAGATGGACTTACTGCCTTGCACTGTGCTGGTTCCCGGGGACACACCGAATGCATTGACACCCTGATTGGCCTCTGTGGGGCTCCCACGGATCTTATTGATTCCAACGGCTGCACGGCTCTGCATTATGCGGTGACCTTGGGTCATGCCGATTCCACAGCCAGGCTTCTGGACTTGGAGGCGGACCCAAATCGCCAGGACCGCAAGGGACGTACACCTGCCCATTGTGGCTGCTCCAAGGGCCAGTTCGAGACCCTGAAGCTGCTGAAGGAGCGTGGCGCCAATCTGTGGCTGCGCAACGCCAAGGGGGACCTTCCGCTGCACGAGGCTGCGGCCTCGGGGAGAAGGGAGCTCCTGGAGTGGCTGCTCAGCCAGAGGCCCAAGCAGGTGAACACTACCAGCAACGATGGACGCAGCCTGCTGCACATTGCGGCGGCCAACGATTACACGGACATGTGCAAACTCCTGCTGGACTATGGGGCGGATGTGAATGCCGTCTACAGAAACTCGAGGGGCTTGGTCCTGACCCCTCTGGATGGAGCACTGCAGCGAGGTCACCGCTCCACCGCCAAGTTTCTGCAGGCAAACGGCGGACAGCCGGCTAACAAGGTGCGGCTTAGCAGCAGGCGGACGGGGAAGGGGAATCCCTTCCACGAAACCAATGCCGCCGACCTTGTAAGACCCCTCAAGTATGTGGAGAAGGAGGAGCTGCATGACCTGCGCAGCTCCAAGAAGTACGTGGTCTACCTAAAGCGCTCCGACTCGGACAACGGAAACGAGAACGGAAATGGCAATGGCCATGGTCAGGAGAACGATCCCGAGGCAGAATGCAGCTGCTCGGAGCAGACTTACCGCAAGGAGCAACGCATGAAGCACGTGTGCCGGCGGCACAAGCGGAGGCAGCTCAGGAGGCGGACCAGCAGCTGCGGGGAGTCTAAGCACGAGCGTTGCAGCGAGATTTGCCGCTCAAAGAGCAACATCGAGATCAGGCGGCGCAAGTCGCGTGAGCGGTATGCCAGCTCCAGTGAGTGGGAGGAGGACGGCGAGGATGACGAGGACTCCTGCGAGAATTGCTGCTACCACAAGCGGCAAAAGGAGCGGGTAGTTTCTCGCAAACGTTCCACCTCCTCAAGGAAGTCCAAAGACCATCATGATAGTGATGACGATGATGCGAATCACACCGCCCATTCGTCGCCAGAGAAAGGTTCCAGGAAGCCCATATCAGTCAACGGAGAACAGAAGGCTGGGAATTCCAAGGACCAGTCCAATCCAAAGGAAAGACCTCCATCCGCCACTAGGCATCAGACACCTCCCACAAAGGAGGGCACCTTCATCAAGTCGCCACCGGCGAGCGCCAAGAGCGAGAAGTCCACAATAATGGATACACTTCTGGTGGAGGAATCCCACGCTGTGGAGCTAACAGACGAGGAGCCGGAGGCGGCGAAGTCGGTGGTGACCCAGGTGGATGTCCATCACGATGCCGAGCAGCTTACCTCAAAGTCTTCTGAAGAAGTGCCTGTTGCAGAGGAACCATCTGCACAGGAGGAGAGCAAGCTGCAGTTGAGCGAGGAGGAAACCCAACTGGTGTCTAAAGAGGTGGAGCAGGTAATCAAAATAGCAGCTACGGCCCTGAGCAGCGAGTCCAAGAGTTCCAGTGAAGAGAAGGCCCCGGAGAAGAAAAGCGAGTCCCCTGTGGAAAAATCTGAAAAGGAGTTTAAGGAAACCCCACAGCCTGCCACCCCAACGGCGCCTGCCCCACCCTCGGAGCCACCAGCTCCCGAAAAGGAGGCTGCCAAGCCACAGACAGCCGCAGAGAAGCCACAGCCGCAGCCGAACACCACCGTCGCTGAAGGGGTTGAATCTGAGGCTTCAAAACCAGCATCTGCTGGCAAGAAACGCGAGCAGATGGAGCAGGCTGAAGCCCGTCCAAAGCCCAGTCCCTCATCCCCTTCGGTGCCCAATTCCACTTCCACACCAACTCCGCCTCCAGATGCGAAAAAGCCTACAACCGCACAACAACCACGCCCTGCTCCTGCTCCTGCCCCTGCTTCTACTCCTGCTCCTGCTCCTGTTCCTACTCCCATTACCAACCCCCCGACGCCCACCCAACAGGAGCAACCGCAACGGGAACAGGAGTCGAGGCGCTCCTTCACACTCCTGCCCTCCGATTCGGCGGACGATGACCCAGTTGCGAACCCAACTTTAAATGCTGGTACAGCTTCCGATGAGCCCGCCGCCGAGCGAAAATCGAGCTTCCAGGTGCTGAAGAGCGACGACTCCCTGGGCGAGTCGGAGGATCCCAAGAGACCCGGACGCAATGTCAGTAATCAAGTCTTTCAAGTGGTGAACGAAAGCAATTCAATTGTCCAGCTGCCCAGTGCCGCAGAGCTGGAGAAGATGGAGTACGAGTACGAGGAGTACGACGATGAGTACGATGAGGACGAAGCAGATGCCATTGATCCGGAGCACGACAGTGCCTTGCGTCGATTCCTAAGCAGCGGTAATCGTCATGGAGTGGGCAACTCAGGAGGAGCAGCATCAGGAGGTGCAGCCGGACCTGGAGATGACACCTCCGAGGGCATGGGCAACGGACGCAAGCGTCGCCTTAAAAAGCGTGTACGCAGCGGCACTAAGACCCGCAGCAATTGGAAGAGCGCTCAGGAATCTCGGGACGGTGGCAGCAGCATTACAGCATTGACCACCAGCAAGGATCAGGATTCTGGCTTCGAGCCGAGTCCACGGGCAGAGCGCAGCAAGATCCCCACCCTCCGGTCTGCCCACATGCCCCGGCGGCCCATTTATGCCACCCTGGACGGACGCTCCTGCAGCAGTCGGTTGGAGAACCGCAAGCCGGGCGACAAGGGAGCCTGCGACATGGGCGCCGTCACCAGGTCCATTCAGCGGAATATCCGCAGGTGAGTTTGCCATATTAATTTATATTTTATATTATCGGTTATATTTTTATTGAAGTGAACGAGGTGTAAATTTCGTTAGGTCTCTGTGGGAAACTGCGTTACAGATTGCCCATAAATGAGGCTGAACTTCGAGTGTGAGCTGCAGTTCGGGCCTCCAGCTTCGAGCCCCGGAGAGTTGATGGCGAGATTCATTCATTTAAATTAATCTCCAGGCAGTTAGTGGCGCCGGGCCGAGCGCCGTCTTTTCGGCCGTAGATTTATTTACTTGATGCTTGATTTTAATCAACTTGAATGTCCCGCTGCCCGGATCGCATTATATCACGCGCGCACTTCAGCTCCGCAGTTGTGGCTGTGGCGGCTCTTAATGTAATCAAACTGCCCAGAGCCGGATCCGGGACAGAAGACGGAGCCGGAGTTGTAGTCGATGGAGCTGCCGCCTTAAAGTTAATTTAGCCAGGGATTTAATAGCCTGGGCCGCATTTCTCATTTCTTTCTTTCTTTTTTTTTGTGCTGCGAAGGCTCCATTGTTGCGCTGGTCAGCAAATAAATTGCCCGGCTTCCGTTGGCCATAAAGAGGCGCGCTTTAAAGTTATTATAATGCGGTTAAAGGCAATAAACGCGGCATTAATGTTCATTTTCCATGTACTGGAGCATGAACTATGACCGTAAGCCTCAAGCATAACAGGTGGATGTCGTTGGTGACAAGAGGGCTTAATTCAATTCGCCGCCACGCTTTGTTACTTCTTGTTGGGGCCCCTTAATTACCCAAAGGTGGATCGTAAATCATAATTAGGTCAAGTCCGAACTTAGCCTGGTTGGCTAATATCCTGGCTGATTTATTCCAGTGCCCTCGAATGCTCCGAATCTCGTCCGCTGTCATTAGCCGAAATGCTCATTTCCGGCAAAGAGTTGCGCATTTTAATTAGCTGCACAGAATCGGCTCGGAAGGGTTGAATGCGGCAAGGACGAAGGACGCCCACCTGCGGTGCGATGTTTTGTTTATGCAGAAACTTGAACAAAATATGAAAATTAGCCGCAAGCAGGCAGAGAGGCAGGCAGGGGAAGCAGCTACCCAGGCAGTCGGAGTGGAGCAAAGTCTTTGGCTTCGTTTACAACTCGCTAATGCTAATTGTAAATGGAATTAGTGCAGATTAGCGAGAGCATTTTTAGAGGTCCTCGAAGAGGCGAGGATGAGAATCAGGACGAGAACGATGCCATTACCATTTGTGTTCGCTCTTCGTTTTGCCAGCTTGTTAGCGGAAATCCCTTTGTGTACCGGGACTTTGCCAGGAATTGGCCATAAGCTCACACTAGCGATGCGTGGTATGCCGGCGGCCTTGGAGCTCGTGTGCCGGTAATTTAATTTGTCATTTTCAGTGGGTGGTGTGCCGGAGATCGATTCTGTTAGCTGCTCCTCTGTAAGCTGTTAGCTGTAAGCTGCTCTGCCAACTTAAAAGTCAATTGTATTTATTTATGGTATTTGCATAAGCCAGGCCGCAAAACTTAATTAAAAAGCGTAAGCTGACTTTTATTAATTTTGCTAATCTGCCTTGTAGCCCATGAATAAATTTGCAAACATTCACCGAGAAAGTAAAACAAAACAAAACAATAACGGGGCGAAAACAGAGCCGAAATCCGGGCGGCGAGCGAGCGCATTTCATAAATAATTCTTTCCACTTGACTAATGAAAATATTTAACTCGGCTGTTTGCATAAGCCGGAGCAGCAGGCCAAGTCGGGGCCAGGACCGAGTCACCATTGGGTTCCGTCGAAGCCCGGAACCAGAGCCGAGATCCCGCCATGCTGAGGTTCCGGCAAATACGCGGCGTATACGCAATATACGCAAAACCGAAAGTCAAACAAGTGTCTTGCTCAGCAACTTTCCGAACAAGTTCCTCAACAAGTCGGCGGTGTGAGTCAATTAATTCCCGGCGAATCTACGGCAAGCATCCAAATAGAATTTACTCGGGGGCCTGAACGGAAGTAACGCAAAAAACAAAATAAAAAAAAACACGAAAAAAAGTGAAGTAAAAAGTGAATCCATGGCTCCCAGTTGAATACTCTGGACGGGGTGGTGTTCGCTGGGAGAATGCCATGAAAAGTGTGTAAATAGAGACTTTATTTTATTTCGTATTTTTCATTTTATTCTGCATTCGCACGCTTTTCACACGGACAGACCACCAGCCCAGCCCCAGTCTGTCGTCCTTCGTCCTTGCGTCCCGGAAACTTTATTTTGTTTCCTCGTTTCGGCTCCGAAGAGATTAAAATTTTATCTGACGCATAAATTAAACAAATAACTTACCGGCACTGCGTGTGTCTGTCTGCCAGGAGGGGTGTGTGTGTGGGCGGGTGCCTCGAGTCCCAGCAGCACAGGTGAGATTTGGGATTTATAATGTGCGTTCTCGTAATTGACATTGTTAAATATTTGGATTTCGTTTTCGTTCTCGACCAAAGTTTATCTGTTGTCCTTGCGGATGATTTTTGTGGTCCTGCAGCGGTGCGTGATGGAATTAGGCATATTCGTTTATCGTTTTATTTTTGGAACTAGCTTTGCTTCTTAATACTTTTATTCTTGCAATGAATTATATTTTTATCTTAGTTATGATTCATTCTAAATACGGTCCCCTAAAGAATAGCAAAAGGCTAAGGTATATAATCTTTTGCTTCTCAAAGTTAGCTTTCCTTTTAGTTTATAATATTTTCAAGTGCGAAGCATAGTCCAAGGATTCCCTATGAGGCTATTTTCCAGCAATCTTTTTTAATATTTTATTAATATTTGAACTTTCGAATCCTATCAAAGTATGGAGCTCAATTGAGATCCGTTTATTCGACATTTTTATTAGCTCAAGTCTTAAATAAAAATAAATCTCTCGAGAAATGTGTAATTTATCTCTTCTTATTTTGAAATTACACCGATTAGTTCAATTTAAACTGCCCGCCGTCTTCATTTGCGGCCCTAAGCTGCTCCGCCCGAAGATAAAGTTGATGAAGCTTTCAGTTCCCTTGGATTTCGCCAGCCAGCCAGGCTTTTGGGCCAGTCACTTGGCGAAGTTTGAAGCACGGGCTCAGCTATATAGCCGTAATGAAAAATGAAGCAGAAAAGTTTCCGCGAAGTCTGTTGGACTGTCCGTTGGAGTGCAAAGCCAGCCGCAGACTTTTCACGGATTCCATGAGGGTGTGCGACTTTGTCAACACTTTTTGGCGGCCATCGATTTTCCAGGCGGCGCTCGGCAGGTGTGCAGTTATGCAGGCCACGTCTTTGCCAAGGCATCCGGCCGCCTCTCCGTCACTCTTTCTGTTTCTGTTACAGTTTCTGGCCCAAGCCATTAACACTTGGCAAAAGGTTCTGGTTTGTGCAGGCCCCCGCCTTTGTTGCCTGCTGTCCCGCGCAAATTGCCGGCGGGCGGGAATTCGTTGTTGCAACTTGTGCAGCGCTTAATTTCTTTGCATTCTGTTGTCGTTGTCGTTGTCAGCGCTTCAGAAAAGTGCGCCTACGCTGGTGCTGTGCTCGTGCTGGTGCAAGTGATGGCATGGCGATGGTGCTGACTTTGCCGCTGGCGGGCTTTCCACTTCATCCACTTTGGCGCTGCGTGCACTTTTTGCCTGTCACATTTGTGTCACAAACAGGAAGAGCCGGGCGGGTGGGTGGTGTTAGTGGGTGTGGGACAGTTCGCTGCGAGCGGTTACAGTGGAAAAATGTGGCACACAAAATCAACGCGCACAAGAAAATGAAATGAAAGTTGTACTAGGCGAACGTAAAGCGGAAACGGAAATCAGTATCACTCGGTGGCAGCGGCGGGGGTGGTGGGCCTGGTCCTGGGCCTCGGCCTGGGCAATGGCTGGACTGAAAGTGTGCCAAGGACAGTAGTGCAAAAAGTATTTGCACAAAGCGAGAAAGACTTGCAAAGAACTCAAGCGCATCCGAACGGAGCCAAAAGCGAGGCGTAAAATTGAAAAGCGCTTCGGCAAACAAGTGATGGCCACGACGATGGCCAGGATAAGCACGGGAATGGTGATAAGGATGCTGATTCCCCTACTGATGAAGATGGAGATGGCGATGAAGATGAGGATGAGGATGAGGATGGAGATGGAGATGGAGATGGCAATGGAGATGAAGATGACCGCTGAGGCGGTGGCGGCAAAACAAGCGGAAGAACGATGGTCGGCTTTGAAGTCGCGCTGCGGGATTCCTTGGGCCCCTTGGCCAATTTATTACGCAGCTTTTGGCGCACAAGGATTCTTGGCCATTTATTACCTGGCTCTCTGGCAGGATCCTCCCCTGTCGATGCCCGCCGCGCTTGGCCAATGAACTTTTGTTTCAAAGTCAAATTGTTTTGCATAATTTCGCGAGGCGCAGCCAAGTGGCGAGCAGTGTCAAGCGGTCTCCTCCAGCCGGTGTGCTGTGCAAACAATTTTCCCAAAAACGCCGCACTTGCTTTTCGCTTTCTGCCCCGCTTTTAAGCACCGAGTGCACTTGACAAATTTGCTTAGTTTTTTCGGTGAATGCGCTGCCCGCGCCAAAGGTTTCGGCTGCCAGTTGATTTAGAAAACTCGCTGGCCCGCAAGCCGAGTTAAAGGAGCAACTTTCGAGGGGCTCCGCGCAAGATGCAGGATCCCTTAAAGCAACTCGGCTGGGTGTTTGCCTAATTTTTAATAAAATTTCTAATAACATTTTATGGCATAGAGGGAGCAAGGCGGCGGCTTTAATTTGACTCGCTTCGTTTATGCCCAGCCTCAATTATTAATAGAATTTTTTCCGCGTACGCACTTTAGTATTTTTGAAATTTTAATAACATGATGCCTTTTATTGCGCTCGAGCAGAGCCAAGGAGCGGCAGCAGGAGGAAGAAAGGACCTTTGTGGGGCCCAGCAGGCGGCTGTGCCTTTGTTTGAGTCGCGAGGATATCAAAATGACAATTTACGTACATTTGCTAACATTTATTCAGCTAGCTGCTGCTCCGGAAAACCCGGGCCAAACATGATGACAACGACCGGCACAATGCTACTGAGCGGAAACAAAGGCCACTGGCTGCGCTTTTCTTTAGTCCCTTTTTTATGGCTCCCAATCTTTTTTACTTCTCTGTTCCCAGATACTACATGGAACGCAAGATCTTCCAGCATCTGCTGGAGCTCAAATCGCTGCAGATCCGCTCCAGCAAGCTCAACGAGTCCGTGCTGGTTAAGCGCGCCGTCGACGACTACCACAAGTCCTGCGTGCTCCTGGGCAGCGAGACGGGCACGCGGCTGAGGCGCTACAACTTCACCGAGTACACGTTCAAGAACTTCGAGCTCTTCCTCTACGAGACGCTCAAGGGACTCCAGCGGCCGGGCACCAACAACTTCCAGAACATCAACGAGGTCTACGAAGAGGTGGGACTGCTTTTTGCTTATCCTTTCCAGCCTGCTCATCCTGTTTTTATATACTTTTTTAAGGCTGAGCGCCGCTTGAGTCCGGACTACAACGCCTACGAGAAGGCGCTACAGTGCACCACGAAGACGCATCGCTGCCTCCATGCGGCACACGCCTACACGGGCATTCCATGTGCCGCCTACAGTAAGTAATTTAGTTATTAAATTTGGAGAAAGTTCAGAGGAAGTTAGATAATTATCTAATTTATTAATTAATAACCTAAAAGAACCTTGGACTTTCCATTTAACTCTTGAGTCGAGCCAACCATTAACAAAGTAGATATAAAAGATTCCCTCTTTTAATTAATTTATAGCTCAAGTAGTTTCACAACCTTACGAGACATGAAAGTAAACCCATTTGTTTTTATGGCAAAGTCTGTATTTTTTTCTGTGTAGCTCGACAGCATTCTGTTCTGTTTGACTTGAGGGCTTTAAGCGGCTCTGTGCAAGCGTGAAAAATGGCACCAGACAGGCTTTTGGCCGGGCCAAAGAGGCGAATCGTTCGTTGGCAACACTTTCGCCGGCAGTGGGTCAAGCGTGGGACAGACACTCGAATTCAAAGCAGCTGCTCGCCAGCTGCAGGGCATAAAAATATAAATCCTAATTACGAGCAGTTTATTCACTGCGCGGCAAATTAAAAATATTCTCGACTCGACTCGACCCGACCCGACCCGCCGCCGCCGCCATTCTGGCTTTCCACTTTTATTACATCTTTCACTCGGCACTCGCCATTCGCCATTTCGCCATTTGCCACTGCCGGAGCCCGAGAGCTTCAAAGGATGCGTCCGGCTTATGGCAAATTAAAAACGCATTCATTTGTGCCCTTCGCCACCTCCGTTCGCCTCCATTCCTCCTGTCCATCTCTGGGCACTGTTAGCACACAGTTATTTTGCTGACACTGAGAAGGTGGTAATCCCCGCCGAGAAGATCCGTAATCCGGCAGCCAAAAACGCAGTCGAGTGCCGGTTGCATTCCCTTATTAGTTTTTACCAGGGCCATTTCTGCTGAGTGTCGTCTGG
The DNA here is from genome assembly GCA_008042585.1 of Drosophila punjabiensis. NCBI lineage: Eukaryota > Metazoa > Arthropoda > Insecta > Diptera > Drosophilidae > Drosophila > Drosophila punjabiensis. The sequence continues at coordinate 14,030 of VNJR01006682.1, forward strand.
CGTTCCTGCAGGACACCTGTCAGTTGGCTGATCATCCCCCCGATCATTAATCTAATGTTTTGCCCTGTCCTCTGTCTTGCAGTTCCCATGATGAATCACCACACGATGCCAAAGTTCGGCTTTGGACCGTACAAGAAGACGGGCAGCGTGAGCAGCTTCTTCCTGCCCAAGATCCTGACCAGCGGCCGGGCTTCCAGCGGCAGGGCAGGTGGCACCGGCGGTGGCAGTGCGGGCGGCGGCAGTCGCTGCAATCACAAGGTGGCCCTGGAGCTGTCGCATGGCAAAAATAAACAGCTAATTTCACTGCCCGCGGAGAAGCTGGACAGCAACAAACGGTACTATGTGACGTTCACTGTTAAGGACTCCTCGGGGCCATCGGGATACCAACAGCAGCGCGGGAGTACTGCGGGCGAGCCAGGCGGCGGCGGCAAGTAGAGCACACCGTATATGTATTACGTATACGTAATGTGGCACATAGTGCGTATACGCCACCGCCATGGTTATTGCCATCAGCCATCGTCGCGGGAATCTGCCACAGCCGGGCCCGCATCCTCCAGGCGCCCTTTTTTGTTGCTCCTGGTCCTGGTCCTTCTACGGCTGCTGCTACTGCTGTTACTGCTGCTGCTACTGCTGCTGCTGCTGCTCCAAATGCATTAAAACAATGCCGTCGCTACAGTTTGTGGGGCTTCTGCTGCTGTTGCTGCTTTTGTTGTGGCCACCCGTTGTCCGCGTTGCCTTTTTTTTCCCCGTTCGCTTCCTGTCCTGATGTCGGAGTAATACCACGGAAAATAAGGGTTATGCAGGGTATATTGGGGACATCTAGGCAAGGGATATGGGTTTGACAAGTAACTTTCGTAACTCTTTAACTAGTTTTTTTTTGCAGAAACTAGTTATTTAAAAGAGTTCTAGCTTGCAAGTTTAATATTTTAAATACAAATTAAATAAATGTACTTTTAATAATTACGTCTTAAAACCCCATTGCTGTGTTCATATCAGCATTTTCAGTTGATGCTTAAGTCATACTTATACAGAAACGAAACTATATATTTATGTTGTAGTTCCCAGCATTTTAGCCTAACTTAACAGAGATTAGGAGAAACTTACCTCAAAAATGAAACATAAATTGTAGGTGATTTTGTTTTTGCTGTACTTTGGATTATTGTAATTCTTAGGCTATGGTAGATAGATATGCTGGAGACATATTTAGCCTCCCTTTTTATAGCTGGTTATACAAGGAATTCAATTTTATTCTAATTAATTTGAATATATATTTTCTCGATTAATTTGTTTATTATTTCCCTACTCTTACTTTATTTATTTTAATTGCAACTCAAATAAGATTCCTTTTAAATCCTGACCTAGGGTACCTTTGAGTCTGTTGGCCATATTCTCGCTGCGCTGTTGTTTCTGCTGCACTTTAAGATGGCCAACTGCTGATAATGGATGATGGCTCTGCTCTGCGGCTGTCAGTTGAAGTTGTCACGCCAGCAGCGATGCAGGCAGCAGCAGCAGCAACTGCAACAAGAGCAGCAGCAGCAGCAGCAGCAATTGCTAAGGCAACGGCAGCTTAAATTATGTAGTCCTCCAACCCCGGGCAGTTGTTCAGTTGTTCGGCTCCGCTCTGTGTTGTTTGTCTGTTTCGTATTCTCTTTTTTTTTTTGCTTTTGCCGTTGCCGTCTGTTTGTTTGTTTGTTTGTCTGCTGGCGCTGCCGCTGCGCTTTTATTTCAGTTTTTCATTATCATTTTTTGTCGCAGTTGCCGAGCGGATGGGGGCTTTGGGATGGCGCTGGCTGCTGCTTGGCATGCTCCTAATGCCACAGATAAGCGTTGTTATTAACGCTCGGCTTACCAGGAGCAGGCGACAGGCGTGAGGACATGCCGCCCATCGTCGCTTTTGTCCCACTCAGCCAAGGAAGCCAAAAGAGAGCCAAGGGGAATAGGACGAAAGAGCACCAGAAGCAGCAGCAGCAGCAACAGCCACAGCAGGGAGGGGACAGCAACAAAAGCCAAAGCAGATTCAGAATCAGCGAATGAATAAATGTAAAATATGTACCGTGCATTTCTTTGGCATTTCAACATTTTTACTTTATTTGCAATTTTATTTACTTGTCTGCTTGCGCTGCTCCCTTACCATTTTCCCGCGACTTTTCCACACTTTTCTCTGCCCTTCCCCATCGCATCCGAGCCATTCAAGCCGTTGTTTGTTTGTTTGCTTACTTCGCGCTGAGTGCATTGTAAATGGAGAATAATTGCATTGCATACAAAAAGCGTCGCGATTTTTAAATTGTATAAGCGAACAGGAGCAGCAGCAGCAACAGGAGCAGCAATCGGAGCAGAGGGAGCACTAGGAGCAGCATCACCAGCAGACACAGCTACCGCCGTAAAATGATTTCTTTAAATATCAAATTATAAGAGCGGAGTGCATAATAAATTCCGCAACTTAAGAGTTCTCGTTCCGCGTAGACCTAAGGCAGATGTTGCAAAATAAACGTTGAAAATGTCTAAATTGAAGCGTCGCTTTCATACGAAACACAACCACACACGAGGGGGCCCGTTGTAGTCAAAACAATGGTATCCACATACCAAGTGTCCTTGGCACAGATCCGAAAGCGGGCTGATTGCTCGCTTCGCAGGCGCCGGTATCATTATTCCAGCATCTGGTGAAATGACGACGACAACGCGGATGACTGCTGACAAAAGGAGCAAAGGAGCCGCAGCGCAGGCGGGCGCAAAAACGAAAACATTTTTACGGCATTCTCGGCTTTTGAGCAGCCGCCCGCCCCTCTCTCTGCCTGCCTCCCTACCCTTTTTTGGGAAGCTGTTCTTATGACTGCCATGAATGTCAGGCGGAGAAGTGGCCCACTCCTGCTGCTGTGGCGACATGCAGCTGTCAAGTCAGGGATGGCAATAATCGCCGCGCTCAATCGAAGCCGTTATGAGTTTCACCAGGACGACCAACAGGACCGGCAGCAGGACCAACAGACCGGTTGTCAGCCGTCTGCTAATTGAATTCCAAACTGGCCTTTATGGCATCCAAGTGCCATCGGATTGGCCGCTTTCCGTTCTCCATTTTCCATTCAGAGACAGCAGTGATGGTCACTACCGCAGCTGTACGAAAGATATTTAAGGTGGTTAAATGTTGGTTAATAGAGTGTAGAAATTAAATGTATTTTTAGATTTTTAAAATGAAAATTGAATGGAATAGAATTTTAATAAATACCAAAATATCTCTTTTTCAGAGAGGAAGTTTATGAGTTAAGGTTTAATATTACTTACCTAAGTTTTGTGTTTTAAAGTATGGAAAATTGAGCTAAATAATTTTCTCATTTTGGCCACTGGTAGCTTCACCCTAAATGGTTGAAAAACAGCCAAGTTAGCCGCACAGATTGGAGGGCATTAATATTTCAACAGTCCTGTTCGGACTAAGCATGCCTCCGTGAGTTGTGACAGCGCACTTTGAATGGCAAAGGACTCGGCCCGGCAAGGGGCGTCATTTAATTTATTTAAGCATGCTGCGGCTAGGCAGTCACTCTGGTTCTAAGGAACGCCACAAGCCGGCAGCTGGCAGTTGGCAGCCAGAGCTCCACCTTCATCTCCAGCTCCATCTCCATCTCCATCTCCATCTGCAGAATCTGTACAAGTGGTGGGGTGGCGACCCTGGGATTCCATTTCGATTTGCCCACTTGGCAGCAAATCTTCGGATTTATGTGGCTTTATTTTTAGTCCCGAGTGCTGCAAAGTGCGTTCGGACCGGATGAGAACTTAAAATTCCGGGCAATTGCGGAGAGAAGTTGCAACGAAAGTGGTTGCCAGCAAATGAAAATGCCATGAAATTGACAACAAAAGCAACGCAAAGGCATTGGGCACTGGGTACTGGGCATTCGGCACCGGCGAAGGTGAGCTGGAAAGTAGAGTGAAAAGTAAATCCGCACGTGCCAACCCAAATTGCGGGGACTCCTCCGCCAAGGAGGGAACTGGGACTGCGAGACCACAATGCAGATTCCGAGTTACATTTTGGAATTAAGCTCTGGCTTGAGCATGTCCCGGAATTCATAAGGTAAGTTCGGGTTGGCGGGTGTTCCATTACCAATCGATTGTCCTAATTCAGTTTGAATGGTCCCAAAGTCACATTCCCATTCCCAATATCAATACCAATACGAGTGCCATTTCCATGCCAAGTTTTCGCCCTAAAAAGTGTGCAACAAATTACGACAAACAGGCGCTTGCATTTGCAGAAAGTTTCACTGCAAAACTTAACTTTCTTGGGAGATGGTCGGCCCACGCTCTGCAAATTTTCCCTCAAACTGTTTTAATCTCTTGTGCATGCCAAGGCCGCCAGAGCCTCCCCATCGCCCAATCCAATCCAGCTCACTCACTCCTCGCCAGCTCCATGGCTCCTTAATTCGAATCGCTGGCTTTGGGCGGAGCGCTCGTGTTTGGCTTTGGGGCACACACAGAGTCAAAGGAGGAGGGAAGGCAAAGCAGCGGAGGCAGAGGCGGAGGCGGAGGAGCACTAAGAGGCAAAGTAATGAAGGCGGTCTCGGTCTCCATTGACCGACCGCCTTGCCAGTGTTTCGATTACGCGCCTCAAGTGGCAATCAGGCTGCAGACGGGTAGGATGCAGCGCCGCAGGATTTGCTCGGCATTAATAACACTTAACCCTTGGCCAAAGTTGGGAAAGCCGGATTGGAGCTCCGAACCACCCGGCAGCGGCATTAATTCCCGCCTTTGATGTCCGAACAGACGGGGCGGACGGGCGGCCTAATTGGAATTGATTTGAACACGCAGCGGCGGTGGTTTGCTTTGAATCTTGTTTATTTATTCAGTATTCAGTATTATTATTATTATTATTAACACACTCAGTAGTTTCGACTTAGTTATAATGTATGTCCGCTTTGAGTTTGCTTTACGCCGCACTCTCGCCGCTTTTAAATTTAATTTATTTGTAAATCTAACTTTGCTTAAAAACAATCAGTTTGGTTTTGTCCAGAGTGACAGAGACAGAGACGGGGAACGGGTGCGGGGCCCGTGCCCCGATTATTCCATTTATATAGTATGTATCTATATATATATTTCAATTTATTTCATTACGCATACGCACTGTATATTTTGCTAGTCTGCCGTTTCACTTTATGTTTGTATATTTGAAATTAGAATTCGAATTACATTGGAGTATTGTGTAAACTGTATGGCGTACTATTATTATTATTATAACTATTATTATTTGTATTTGTGTTACTTTTTTTCATGCCGTACTTTGCGGGTTAAGTTAGTTATTTATAACATTTACAGTGAATTCGCTCTGGTTGCTTGTGTGTCGGTCTGTGGAGTGGTTGGTAGCCGCTCTGGCGAGTGGAATTGTTGATGCTGCTCTAGTGGACTCTGGGAATTGGCTGTTTACTCGACATTTATTCATTATGCACTCGAACATCCTAATACTCGGGCACACGAATGCCGCCCACTCGGCGGCGCTGCTCTGTTTGTTTGTCTTACGTTATTTATCTCCTGGCAATAGAATATTCATGAAGTGCCATAAATAGCTGCTGTCAGATCGGATCGGAAAGAAGAAGTCTGAGGGCGTGGCCCGGAAAGTGGTCCAGAAAGAGGTGTAGCTGATGCCGAAAACTTTTGATTCGCCCTCGGTCGGGGGGCTTTAACTGCTAATGGATCCTATATCCTAATGCAGACACAGACTGATGAACGGTGGCCCTGTATCGGCTTCATGCAAGCTGCCTTTGATAACCAATATCTCTCGGCTGGTTGCCAGCCGTCGAGCTCTATGAGTCCTAATTACACTTTCGATACACACGACTTAATTAGCTACTGGCTTATCGCTAGTTGTTCATTAATTACAATTAATATTTAACATTTAAATGCAGTTTGATTAATGTTTGCCCGTTCTCTATGTACAGTCGATGGTGCAACAGCAACGCTTCTGAATGATCTCTATGGGGTTCCTGGGTGTGTGTTGTGTGTGTATTATGTTAGGGTGTGGTGTTTCATGTGTGATGTAGGCTATTTACAGGTTTCTTTGATTCTTTTTGATTTCAGTTACAAGTTTGTAGCGTATCTATAGGGCTTCGTTTTGTCTCCGTGTTGTATATATATATATTTTGATTCTGCATCGGCGATTCGCATGACACTTACAAAATGGCTTATCCTTATCCGTTGCCCGTACATAACGTAACGTAATACGTATTACCTTTAACGCTAATGCATTTAAATTTATGCTAAAAATTTACAGCTATGTTTAATGAAATGCCCGTGAATTATGAGGCCTGTGTCTGTGTCTGGTGTGTGGCTGTTGTGTGTTGTGTGTGGCTGGGCGTGTGTAGGTTGGCTCACTATGGTAGATATTTATTATTACTTTTTACAATTACTTCAGCGTTGGATCCAGGGTCGTAAATTCCAATTCGCCGCGCGGCAATATCAGATCCGGGTCTGCAATATACACTTTGGTTGGTTGGTATAAAACAAAATCAACAACAATGCGGAGAGCATATGTGAATGGGTGTGTGGTGTGTGTGTGCGAGTTGTGGTAAGGATATAAATTCATGAGAGTGAGTAATGGGTGACCGAGTGAGTGTGAGTGTGAGTGTAAGTGTCCAGGAATAGAGAAACAAAAGCAAATTGTTTATACCGATTAGTTTGGCTTGTTTGGTTGGTTGGTTGGTTGGATTGTTGTCTTGCTTTTCAGATATTCACAACACTTGCAAAATGACATCATAACAGAGTTGCAAATTATTATTTGAGCGGCGAAAAGAAAAGAGAACCATTAGCAAATAAGTACATATCGAAAGCGTGGCCAACTGTGCGCTGATAAGGAAACAAATGGCATCTAATAAAATAGCAATATGAACAATAATAACAATACAACAACAATAACAGCAACAGCAAAAGCAGCAGCAGCCACAGCAGAGTCACAACAACAAGAGGCGGCAGCAATCGAAATACACAAACAGGAACTGAACAAGGAACAACAAGGACATTTGAGCGACTGGCGACTGGGACATTTCAATATTAATATTCACTTTACGGGGACACGCTCCCCATTCGCCCTTCCGCTCGTAAACGTAAAATAATTCAACAATTTCTTAATTTTTATAGAGCATTTCGTTGGAATTTATGTGCAAGTCGTTTTTATTGTGGTCCGTCCCAGTCCAAACTTATTGTACAAGTGAATCTTGAGCGCCATCTAGCGGGGGCTCCTGGCACTCGCACTTGCCTTTGTCGCCTCTCCGCTTGTTGTTTACGATTTTGCAGTTTGTTATTTGACGTGGCCCCGCCCGACGAGCACCCAGTGATATTTTATTATTATCGCCTTTTATGTCACATTTGTGTGGCGTCTTTGGGCCATAAAGACGCACAAACTAAGGCGGCTCTAGTGTGCGTCTATATGTGCGTGTGCCGTGTCCTGTGTCCTGTGTTCTGTGCGTGTGTGTGTGTGTGTGTGCTTGTAGGGGCTGTGGCCTTTCACGTTTACTTTCACGCCATGCCTGACAGCATTAAAAAATGTCAAAAGTCGCAAAAATGTTGCCAGCCTGTATGGCCCAGCAGCCGACAAAAAAGGCGGAGGACCTCTCTAAAGGGAGAGCGGCTTCACTAGATCGCAGAGCGGAGGGGACAGGAAACGGAAGTGCGGCGACAAATGAATGAACAGCGTTGACATTGAGGCTTCACGAGAATGGTTCCTAGAGTACGTGGGCTAGTCAGCACGTGTGTGTGCGAGTGTGCACAGGAAAAAAACCTTTTTAAATATTTTAGCTTAATTTTTTTTTTAAGTTCAAAAGAAGCCTTATTTTTCTGTGGTAACTCAATAAAGATGCCCTAAATTGTACAGCATTTATTTTTAAAATTTAAATATAAAAGTGAATTGTAAAATTCAAAGTTAAAACTAATTCTTATTTCCTGACCTAGGAAGTACGAATCCTTTTCTCACAGATACCTTTACCAGCTTTATCCTGGTTTAGTTGATAATATTGTAGCTTTATTCGACAGCTTTGTGTGAATATTTTCCGTGTGCCGAGCCTGTGCGGCGGCGTAAACAATGTTGCCAAAGCAAATTCTGTGGCATTTTTTGTGGCATGACAGAGACATCAAAGTGAGAGCATGGAGCTGATACACACATAAGAACTTTAAGGAGTCTTTAAGATAATGCCACCATACTCGCACCGCAGCGAACGGCGAACAGCGCCGTGTGCTCATTTCGAGTGGCTGCTGTGCGGCTTGGTCTCAACTTTGTCTAATTAGACGAGTGCCGCTGGAGTGCACATGGAGCCCGCAACCCACTCGCATTACTTACAATCCAAATACTCCTACGCCAGCTATGGCAATAGCAGCAGCAGCACTGGCAGCAGCACTGGCAGCAGCACTGGCAGCAGCACCGGCATCAGCAGGTTAACAAAACGCGGCCAGCAAGGACGAAGGCCACACAAACTTGGCTCAGACTCGCGACTCTTGGCAGGCAAGACAAACAGCAACAATGGGACGAGCAGCAAAAAAGCTATGCTGAGCAAAATGAATGGAGCATCATGAAATGAAACAAATGTGCACAAAAAGCATGCCTCTCCGCTGCCTCGCTGCTGGTAGTTCCTCCGCACGCACCCTGAGATATGGCTGTGGGGCACAAAAAGTCAAACGAATTTGACTGCGCCGGGGGCCTCGTCCTTTGGTCCCCCCGGTGCCGTGCCCCAGTGCCACCTGTACGTTGTACGGGAGCTACCATATGCAATTAAAAATGCTGGCTAATGACAGCCCATGCCGAGATGTGAGGCTGTCTTTTCGTGGCGCTGGGCGAGAGTAGTGAATATACAACTGTCTGCATGTATGTGCACAGCGGCTCACTTGTTTGCCCTGAGTTACGGCGCTGGAAGTGTTTTGCTCATTCCACATCCCTTTTATTTCAATTTTCCTGGGCTGCAAGTGGGCAGACCATGAATTCCTAGGCAGGACCTAGATCAATTTTACTGGCGTCGCGTAGGACCCTGTGTCTAACTGGTCTAAATACCTGTCCGAAACTGTTTGTAATGGGGGGTTTTTTTTATTAGGAATCAATGTTAGATCCTGGAAAAGTTTATCTTTAGTTTAGGAAATATTCTAAGAAGATTAGGGGAATATTTATTGCAGTGTTAATTTAGGAAAAAATTAATATCAAATCAATAAGACTTCGAAGGGTTTATTTCATGCCTGATTTGATTGCAAACTGATATACATATATCTTTCTTTATATTCCTTTCTTAATTTCTTTTATTCTAAACTGATAAAAGTCTTATCTTTTTAATTCCAAATAAATGTAGTTTGTGTAGACTCCTAACAGCAAGGATAACAAGCAAATATTTAGAAAATTTAAAGTTTTTCAATATGTAGTTCTTTGAGGAATCCCAGACAGTCGCTTCAGATGCTTTGTAGCTCAGTGTAATCCTCGCCAAGACAGTTACCAAACTGTCTGCTCTCAGTTGGCGTCTCAGAGCAAGAGCTACAACATTCTTGGACCACTCCTCTGGCGCACTTCAGCCCGACTTTGGCACTTGTTAGTGTCTTGTAAGCCAGTTGACTTGGTTTACGTTCTGCCGGGTGAGAGGGCAGCACTGGAGCGGGAATTACAAATATGCACACCCGAGAAAGTCGAAGCTAGTGTAAGTGGGAGCGTGTGCGTCGTGTCAGCCGAACAGGCCCCCGGCGCACATAAATTAAGGCTGCTGACAGGGGTAGTGCAGAAGCCAAACCAAAAAAACAGGAAAAACATATATCCGAGAGAAGGGACAACAAGCTGGGAGTAATGAAAATATAAAATTAAATCGCTGACAAAATCAAATTTAGCTAATTTGTGACATTTGAGCCCACGCATCGGGGCCAAGGAGGCAGGGCAGGATAGGACTGGGCTGGGAGCGGGCGGCACATGTTGTGTTAGCAATAATATCACGTATACGACACATCTGCCCATTAAATAATATTTGCATTTGCCAGCATGACGGCACGTCATGCCCCGCTCTGCTGATGTCTCTCTTTTCCCGCTCTGTGTGTGTGCCTTTGTGCTTATTTTTGTGTTTTAATTTAGTGCTTTCGAAATAATTAAAATTTATGCAATTCAAAGTTAAAACAAAGTCTGCATGAGCTCGCACAGCAAACAGAGCGAGGCGAGGGGAAAACATGGCTTAAAGCTGGGAATATTTTGCAAAATTTGTTGCTGTCTGAGGCAAGTTTGTGCCGAGTACATGTGTTTGTTTGCCAGTGCGTCTGCTGCGCTTCGAAATTTATGCAAAACATCGCAAAGACTTGGCACTGCACTCCGAGTGACACACAAACGGGTGCTAGGCGGGAGTGGCAAGAATGGCAGAGAAATAAACAGCAATGTCAACAAAAACAAAGGCTATGCAAATGGGGCTCATCCATGGCCAAGTGTGGAGCTGTTATCCGTTTTAAAAACAATATTTGCCTGCTCTCCGGCATCTATTTGGCAGTGATTGGGCAGCCGAATGGCAGACAAAAAAACTCATAAGCTGCAATTAGTTTTTATTTAATATCTGTGATCCATTCAGCACAATCCCTTATCTGGATGACTTTTGAGAAGCTGACTGACTTGGTGAACCGTGGCAAATGAAAGGATGCTTTGGCCATTTCTGTGGCATTGGCATTGGCCTGGCCACAAAGCCATTGCCGAATAATTACAGATGCACAAACGGAAAAAAGGAGATCTGATGAAAGACATGTGAATGCAGGGATGTGGCAACTACAACGCAACAAGCTAAGTAAATTGGGTTGTCAAATGGACGACAAATTAAAATGTGAAATGGAGCAAGAACGGAGCCGAGGTCCTCGGTATGCAGGGGGATATTAAAAGTATTCATCCCTCCGCCTCCGCCTCCGCCTCCGTCACTGTCTCTGCATGCTGCCAATTTCGACAGGGACTTGGCACTCAAACATGACTGGCCATCTGTGGCCGGGTCTGCAGCTGCAGTTGCAACTGCACTTGGTCCTGTTCCTGTTTCTGTTTCTGTTTGAGTATCTGTGTCTCGTGCTGTTTCTGTTTCTGCTCCTGCTTCTGTTTCTGGTACTGGTACTGGTACTCGTACTCGTACTGTATGCTTGCTTCGACCTGCTGCACAGATTTAGTTACATAAAATTTACTTTGCATACATTTGGGCGGCCAGGCAGTGTTTCGGCTCCCAGAACAGGGGTTCCCAGCAAGTGGAGCAGCTGTGGCCAGGACCACGGACACGCTGCGAGGCTGGCCGGACGACGTTGCGAGCAGGGGCATCAGCACATCGCCTGGTTGGATGGATAACGGGAACGATACGGTTAGGAGGACGGCGACTCTCAGTATGAACTCGTTACGTGTGGAGGGGCACACTACTATACATGGCTTTAAGTACTGGGCAAGGTATTTACAACTTCAAGTCGAGGATTAAGACAGTTGGAGAGTGTTTCGCTACCTACAGAGAGAGAGAGAGAGAGAGGCGGAGGCAGAGGCAGAGACAAATAGAAGATTGTGGGGGAAAGGCGGAGAACTATGGCTAGGGTTTAAGTGGAGGTGGTTACTGGTTACTTTATACTTCGGGTGCCCGGCTAGTGCGGTAATATCCTTCCGATACTTCAACTAATCGCTTCAACTCATTCAAATTCAAATCAAATTCCAATTTAAATCGAATGCAACGAAATTAAATACTTTGATCAGCGCTAATTGGTAGAGTGTACTCGAATGTCATAAGCTACTTTTGTGAATGCCAAATGAGGGGCAATTAGTTTTCCATTTACACGTCCTCGCACTCATTAGTTGGCAGCCAATTTGATGTGCAACCGCATCATTAGCGCAGACTCAAGCCAACCAAATTGTTTTATGCCGTTTTTAAGTCCTCGCACCCAAATGGCACCCCGCAAGCGCTACTCACATGCTCACGAGCACTCAAAATAACTAAACATTCGATTCGTACAAACACAAAACATTCGGTCAGCAGACAGACTGACCAGCAAACAACAGATGTCGGTTGAAAAATATATGATATGAGTGCTTGTGGCTCCGACAATTTATTCATTTCGAATTGTGACTAAACAAGATGTTAAACCAATCAACATAATGGCTACAAAGCAACGTGTTCGGGTGAGGTGTACAGGCAGTCGGTGTGCAGGTGAAATATTTACACAAACATACGGCAATAAATTCAATTGGGCAAATCAATCAACTAAAACTTAAGCTACAGCTACAAATTAATATCAAGTGGCTCTCGAGTCGCAACTGAAAGGTGCTCGAGCGTGCCGATGCGGGGTGCACACGCAGAGTGGCGGATGGATAGATAAATTAATGGCTACTTGACTACGACTACGACTACGGCTACGGATACAGATATACGTCTACGGTTACAGTCGGTTGAGTATAGATTTTGGAATAGTACCGTTTAGACTGGGCTGCGCATACTGGATGAAGCTCTCGGAGATGTAGTGATGGGGCCCGGCCACGCCCACAATGGCTCCGCCACTGGACCCAACGCCCGGCACTCCGACGCCGCCTCCGCACAGGTGTGCCGTGGGTGGGGCCACACGCGCCCTAATCTCCGCCGCTCGTCCGCCGCCCTCCTCCAGCTCGTTCAGCTCGTCCTCCTCGATGTACATGCTGGGTACATCGTTTCGCGCCGGCCTGCAAAAAAAAAAAAACAAAATACACAAATTGAAAAATGGTCGTCAAAATCTATTAAAAGTTCACTTTGCCTGCCTGCTCCACACAAGTTGCTAATAGTTCCCAAGGCGCGCCCCACTTTTTCCAGCAACTTGTTTGGCGGTTTTTATATGAAAACAGCTTGCCAAAGTGGACAAACTAAGCTGGGTGCCTGCTCTCAGGCGACTCAAATTTCAATATCAACAACAGCATTCAAAATCCGCAGCCGCCACCTGGGGAGCTATCAAAATAAAATAAATTCCTTTGCTTGGTAGGGCCACGCGGCGTATGCGCAATATTCGCACACCAACGACTGACGTGAGATGTGCGTATCGACTGTGCATTTCAATGATAAATAGTATATGGTCCAAAATATAATCATTCCTCTGGAGGGCCCTCGAGAACTTTTAATCAGTCTGCTCGATGGTCCATTGTAAATTAAATATAAACCGGCTGCCGCTGGGAACGCTAATTACGGCGCACTCTATCGCTGTCTCTTATCGGCGGCATCAAATATTTGCACTAATACTTTGCCGCAAAAGGCAAATCATTAAAATTTATGCATAGCCGCACATGCCACGGAGCCGAAGGGGTGGTGGCGGCATCGAATGGAATGGAATGGAAAGGCGGAGCGCCACACAGGTGCGCCGCTGATGATGAAATTTTATTTATGCACGGACATGGCACGGGCACGACAGGGCGACCATTGAGAGCGTTTGACAGTCGGGATGACCATTTAATGACCCGCATGCGTTCTCGCTTTGATGTGCCCGCGACTATTTTCGGCAACTATAATTAATATTTCGTTGGATTCCCCTTTGAAGTGGTCGCCCGAATTCATTATTGAGCAATCAGCGCCAGTGCCAGTGCCGGTGCTAGTGCCGCTGGTCGAATCAAAGAAAGAGCCATCCCAGCCCAGTTCAGGGGTGCAGGTCGAGGCCCGTCCACATGGACAGAAAGGATGACTAGGACGGGGACGGGACACTGTGTTTATCTTTCATTAGCAGGCCGGGGGGCGGGAGCGTGGGAATGGGGGCTAAGCAGCTGCTTAATTACCCGGCCACAGGGGGAGGCGCGACCCTTTCGCAGATACAGCGCTGATTTCCTATCTTAAATGGAAACTCTCACTTGTGCGGCTGCCGCCTCGCTTCCGGTCCTCGTTTATAGCGATTCTTTTCGGGGCCCGACCTGGGCCCTGGGCCTGGGTTGGCTTCATCGTCGTCGTCGTCAGGTGCAGGTTTAATTAATTTAATTACAGACTAAGCATAATTTACTGGCCAGGTGCGTGCTCGGCTCTAATCGATTGGCGGCCCCAAACTGTTTAGACAATCGCTTTAATGAACCCGGCACTAACCAGGTCGGATTGGCCAAGCGGCTATTTGGCCTCTCGGCCTCTTGGCCTCTCAACCTGTCGACCTGTCGACCTTTCGTTAGCGGTGAGGTGAGTGTAAAGCAGGACGAATTGATTGAGCGACCGTCATTTAATTACTTTCTGCGTAATAAGCATAAGCGAGGAATGCGCAGGAAAGTATGCCACACTCTCCACTCCCACGCGGCTTTTTCTACGCTTCTTCCGCTTCGGCTGTCAGTCACGTGCCCCACATAAATAATTTCGTAATTATTTCAGCACACACAACCGCACACACACATGCCGGGAGCAAACAATTTCATTATTAGTTTTCCCCAGCAGCCAGCAGGATGGAAACAAAAGACCAGATCCCTTACTCACCGCATGCTCTTGCGCACCTCCTGCGGCTCAGGTGGCCGCGGACGATGCCGGCAGACCACGACGATGCCGGCCACGATAATTGACGTCACCACGACGGCGCCTATCACCACGACGGCGGCGAGTATTAGCAACGTGGACTGTTTCTCCGGTCCGCTGCCCGTGCTGGCGCCGGTTCCCAAGCCGCTGGAGCTGCCGCTTCCGCCCGCACCACCGCCGCCATGATGCGTTGTTTCTGCGGGCGTTGGGTCCTCGGATAGAATGGACTCATCTGAAAGGAAGGAGAAAAAGAACACTATTAATACACAGGAGGAAATAATACTAGAAATAATTTGAAAAGACCTCAAGCTAGTTTGGGGTATTAAAACTGACAGATAATAATACCCTTTCATACATTAAAAAAGTGTATAGAATCTTGAGGTGGTTTCAAATCTAATAAAAGTCTCAGTGTCATGGGTTTTCATTATTTTTTTCCTGTGCATTACCATGGGTCGTAGGTGGATCTCTAGATAGTTTCAGGGGCCTCGCAATGATTTGTTATTTGCTCGGAATTAGTTTGATGCCGCTGCTTCTGCTGATTTCTGTTTGTCCCGACTCACTCGCTCGCCCGCCGTTTATTTATTTATTTATTTATTTGCTTGGCTGTGCCGTGTTCTTTTGCCTAACTGATTGCCTCTGACTGTTTGCTTATTGTGTTTTTGTTTATCTGAGCGCCTCCCCTCGGCAGGCAGGATGAAATAGGGTTGAAAATTGAAATTAGCTGAAATGGCTGAGCCTTCGGTGATGGGAGATCTACGGGCTTGATAAATAGTCGCTGCTAGAGAACAGGAATTATGAATATCAAAGGCCAGGTGCCGGGAGGCCCCCACCTTTGACCACTTATTACCAGCGATTAGGCCCTGATGGCACTTGCCGCAAAGCCGGGGCAATTATGAGCAACATGTGAGGCATTGTTTATATTTATTAGATTTCCAGCAGGCGGAAATTGCAGCATAATGTGTGTGAGCCGTGGCCCCGGGCATCAGCACCAGCTCCAGCTTCAGCTCCGGCTTCGGCTGAACTGATTGTAAGATGATCCCCGGGCAAGATTTATGCCAGACATTCGTTAAAGCCAGCCTCCCCTTTTCGTTGGCAGGCAGGAGCATTTCCGCTCCATTTGCGGGCCGTCAAAGCAACGGCCCCGGAATTGAAACATTGCCAAGTGCGAAGGAGCAGAAGCAGGACCAAGACCTCCTTCAGGTCCGCCTCCGCCTCAGTCTCGGTCTCCCGCTTTTGAAGTGAGCGTTTGAGTGGAAATTGCCTACACCTGCGGCTCAATTTAATTTTTGTTGCTGCCTGCCGTTATTGCCCGGCCTTTGGACTGGATCGGCTTCTGATGCCAAGGTTCACGGCATCTCCATCATCCAGCCCAGCCCAGCCTGTTTTTTAATCAGTTTCCCAGCTTCATCTCCATCTCCATCGCCGTCTTTGTCTCCGTCTCCGTCTCTTGGTTTACCTTTGCCACCATTGTTTGGTCGGGCATTTACTTATTTATTCGCCGGCTTGGCTTCTCCTTTGATGCTTTTTTCGCAGCTCAAGTGCCCACTTTGCTGGGTATTTTTCACGATTTCCCTTCGCTCACCGCGGGCGGGCCAAGTGTAATAAATTCTGTTGATGAGTTCTGCGTAAACTGATTTAAATCAGCGTCAGCTGATTTGGCCCCATTTTATTTATTCCCTAGAATCTGGTTAGGTGGCAACCGCCTGGCGACGACCTGCTGCCCCCGCGAATTTATGGCTCCACATATGCCGAACGGAAGCCCACGAAACCAAAACAACGGGAAAAACGCAAAAATCTGCGTGGGCTAGGCAAAAGGCAGCTGTTAAAATTCCGCATAAATTAGAAGGCCTCCCCGGCGCCCAACGGAGTCCATATAGCCTCGGCTCGTTGTAATCACAGAGGCCGAATTTACGACGCCCGGACAAAGCCGAATCTGCGGACGGAGGCCCATTAACATACATAAGTAACTGGGAGACGCCGGGAGCTGCAGGAGCTGGATGAGGAGGAGCGGTGTGGAGTCCGGGCAGCTGCTGTTTCATGTAAATAAGTTTCCCCGGGAAATTGACTGCGCCGCCAAATCTAGTGAGTGCGCCTAATCGAACATTTGCGTATCAAATGCAATTAGCGCCATTAAATCGGGCAATATGAGTGATTTATGACCGGCGGGCGGGCACACCGAAAAAAGGAAAAAAGGGAAACCGAAATGAAAATGGCCGAATATTGCACGGCTCGGGCGGTAAATGGAAGTGGAAATGGTAATGGAAATGCAGATAAAAATAAAAATCAGCATGAAAATAATGACAACATTGTTGTCGTAGTTGTGTGTGCGAGAAGGAGCACAATATGACAGGAGAGCAGGATAGCAGAGAGCGAGTGAAAGAGAGAAAGAGAGAGCCGGCAAATGGAAAAGGAACAATAAAAGAAAAGTGTCTACGGTGGCCGTTAAGCAAAACGAAAATTGAAGCAATTCCGCTTACGCTTACGCTCTCACATACAACACACACACTTTGGCATACTCACGCACACTTCACATGTGCTCGCAAACAAACACACACACAGACATATACACACACTCTGAGGCAGTCGCATTATGTCGTTAGGCTTGAGCAAAATGAAGAGGCTGTTGCGGCACGCCCCTGCGTATACGTAATATGCGTGTGCCCCACTCAAAGAATTGATGGAAAATGCTGAAATGCTTTCCGCTTCACTGCATAACTCAGTCACTGGATTAGAAAAGGGCGTCTCGTCCTCAAGGGCGAAGCCCCGGGCATCCTCACTGGCTCACTGAAGGCAGTTACGCATTCTCCAGGAGACTTCAGGTTGGCTCTTCCCACTTTGGGATTTTAATACTCAGCATTTGGCGGGTAGACACAGTGTTTTCTATCTAATAAAGTACTATATATATTGCAGGGCATCCCCTGGTCGGTGCCACTTCTCTTCAGGCTTCCTTCTCTGTGTGAGTGTGACGCCATGTGCGAACTTTTCGCGGCAGCTGATTGAAGACGATTTCCCCGAACTTGCGTTGATTTGAAAATGCAGTCAAGCGTTGAATTAGACAGTTCCGTCCTCAGCTGTTCCGAGTTCCAGTTTCTGTTTCAGTTTCAGTCCCAGGACCGAGACCGACGCTGTGATGGAGACCCAGAGCCTGGCTCTGGATCGGGGTACTTTATTGGCCCGGGAAAGAAGTGACCCACAACTAGAGCAACTGGGAGGCCATAACTTGCGCTGTTTATGTGATTAGCAAGAGAGGCCGAGCGGCATGACCGGGCTCCCTTTTTTTTCACCAGTTTCAGTTTCCGCTTGTCGGCTGTCAAGTATCTTAGGATTTTTTTGGGGTACACTCACCATATGGTCCCAGTTGGGCGGCCACGCGTACATTCTCAATCACCACCGGCGGCTCGCTGCGTCCTTTGGCGTTGACGGCATAAACTAAAAATTGATATTCACGTCCCGGCTCTAAATTATTCAAACGAAACTGTGGACTGTTCTCCTGCATGCGGAAGATGGGTGCAGATGTCGCCTGAAATTATACACAAAACAAAACATTTTCAATATATAGAATATATGGCGGGGACACACATATGCGCCTGCTGATTCGGGATGCGACTATGGCGCATTTATAATTCACTCGCCATACGCTGCCAAGTATGCCATGTATTTTTAACTTTTCGGTCCAGAGCGGACCCAACGCATAAATAATTATTCATGCCCGAAAACTGTTTTTGGAGGCACAACTGTACAGGACCAGGAGCCAGGATTGGAGGCTGAGACCAAAACCGAAGCCGAAACCGAGACAGAAGCACAGGCAGAAACAGAAACAGAAACAGGACAGTGTCTGAAATTTTAAACTGAATATCCGTTTGCCGTAATGGGACACAATCGAGTGAGCTTCGTTGGTTACGCACAAATTCCCACTCAAGTAAGCGTAAGTAATTTATGTTGTCCTTGCGGCACTTTTGCAGCCCCAGCCGAGTCCTGCCGCCAGCGGCAGTGTGTGAGTGCGAGTGCGAGTGCCAGTCCGAGTGTGTCCTTTATCTAGCATGAAAGTTTAAAGCTGCCAGCCAACGGACCAACGCGTGGGTCATACTCTGTCCAGGACACGGAGAAGGAAAGGACTCCCTGCCATCATCATTATCATCGTCATCATCTCCGTTCGCATTTTCATTTTCATTTTCAGTTTCATGACCATCCTCGTGATGAGCTTTGCGCTTGGCTACTTTGCTAATAAACTCGCCCGGCAAAGCGCTTCATCAGAAGAGAAGTCCGCCCGGGCTGGCCTAGCTGCGTTGAGAGCGCAGCCAAACGAAATGAAATGAAATTTTCATATGATATTCCCATCTACGCCGAGTGACAGAGATAATTTAATAACTCAGCAGTGTGCGGCGGGGACAAAGGGTGCAAGCGTTTGACCGGGGTCTCGCAGCATTAATTATGTTGTCCCTTTTACACTCGAGTGGGCTGGAGAAAGCCCTGCAGCGGTTCCCCTCGTCTGCACCAAATATTTATTACTAATTCAAGCAGAAAAGTCAAAGGACATGCACACTAATTGACCATATGGATTTCAAGTGAATTATTGCCAAGTCCCTGCTCCTCACTGTGATGTTTCGGTTTCAGTTTCCAGCTTTCAGTTTCTAGCGTCAGTTTTAAGCTTCAGTTTCAGCTTCGGCTTCAATCTTTACGTTTCTAGCTGCCGGCTGTGTACCCAGCCGTGAGTAAATCTTAATTTAATTGAGCAATTTGCGTTTTGCTTGCTGGAACTTATCAACTTAAGTTAACTCAATTCTGGAGCTGCTGCTCCTACTGCTGCTGCACCACTCACCTGGTCGTTGAGCGTGGATATCTCGTTGTCGCCCAGGCCAATGGCCTCGCTGAACTGTCCCCGGTTGGGGCCCTGTCCCTGTGCCTGCCCAGAATCGCCGGAATAGAGCAGGTCGCCGCCCACCACCTCCAGCATGAAGTATTGCGAGAGGCCGCCGTCGCTGCCGGCCACACAGACCACCTCCAGGACGGTGTCGTTGCGCAGTTCGCAGGCCTTTGGCGCCTCCGGAGTATCTGGAAAAGAGCCGGGCAGATAGCAGTTAGTCATAGTCACAGTCACGGACAAGCCGGGGCTTAATGGCCCACCGCCGCCCGGCCGTAATTGCATTTAAAAGCAGCTCTCCCGCTGCCTTAAAGCGCCACTTTGCCGCAAATGAAGGCGTTGCCACGTTGAAGCCAAAATAAAGAGTAAGGACTACACCCTGGAAATTATGAAGTTGCCTTTGATTTTAAGCGGCGGGCGAAATGCACAAAATGCGGAGAAAATACGCGGAAAAATATACATCTCAAGAAAACAGCAAACCAAAAATTGTGTCATTCATTATAAAGTAAAATTAAATTATAGCTCAAGTTTTTTATATTTCTAAGAAAAAATACGATTTAAAGGAAATCTCAATTCAAGTAATTTTGAAGCGAAGACAACGTTTTCGCTGAGTGCATATCCACGCCCCTAGTTTGCATTAATAACAACCAAATTTGGCCAAGTCCTGCAGAACGGCAGGCAGTTCAGCCCGAGGATTATTTGGCAACATTTTGGCAAAGTACACGCCGGCACTGACACCGACACCGGCACTGGTACAGGTATAACGACGTCCCCTCCTCCCCTTCGGCACACACACTCGCCAATTATGTAAGTAGATCCTTATGTGTGCATAAGAGATAGACTGGGGCCAATATCGCCGACACCAGTGCCGGCAACGGTGGCGTCTCCGTCTCCTCTAAATTGCGGCGAAGATGGAGGTAACATAAGTGCCGGCATCTTGTGGCAACAACTTCCTCGACTCGGCTTCCTTCCACCTTCTACCATCCACTTACTGGCAGGGAGGATGTGCACCAGACAGGGCGTCGTCTGGCGGCCCACCGCATTGCTGGCCCAGCAGGCGAGCGTTATTAACTCCGAGTCCGTCTGCGGCAGGTACGTCACAGTGCTGGCCAGCCCGTTCGACTGTATCCTCGAGTTGAGCACCTGTAATGTAGGGAGAGGGAGACGGCCAAAGCCGGGGGATTAGGGCGGCTCACATTGTGCGGACGTAGGCAGGATCAAATGCAGTTCGGATCCGACTTCAATTCCGAACCGAATCGAGTCGAATCCGAGTCGAAATCAAAGTAAACCCCCGGCCAGGAGCAACGGAGCATAAATATTTGAAGGCAAATAAGTTTTTATTGCAGGGCAAACGGAATCGATCTGGACTGGAGACGGGATAAGTCATCCGGTGGCTCTCCGGATTTTCGTGCAGATTTTCAAATAACTTGTGCGGTAAATGAATTACTTTATTTATTGTGCACAGCTGTCCCACAGCCGTCGAGTCACATATGCAAGTCTTTCGGTTCGTTTGGTCAGACCTTCGCCCGTGTCCAAGTGCTATTCCTGCTCCTGCTCCTGGTCTCTCTTTCCTTCACTTCCAATCTATCTCTGGTTTTTCTGCCAGCTCTGCAGTCCTGTGCTTTGCACCTAAACGGTTTGCATTTTAAATTCCCTCGAACGTAGGTATGCCCGGGCCCGGGGCCCCCAGCTGCCCGAATTTATACATTTTGATTAAATTTTAATTCAGTCACGTACGGAGCTCGGCTACCCGACTCGTTCGTCCATTGTTCGTCTGTCTGCCTTGAATTGTCGAACGAAAATCCCAGACAACCCTCGAGTATTTAGCACAAGTTCTGCTAATAGCAGCCCGACTTCGAACTTGGCTCCTACTGGCTGCCATTTCCCCGTAATTGCGACAGTGGGGCCGGACTCCGGTTGCAGCACGTTCCCCGGCATAATTACAGACACAATAAGTAAGGTTTGGATTCCGGACAAGCTAGTACCTTTGCCCCAGTCCGGGCACACGCGAAATATTGCTCTAGACTTGATTTTTATACAATAAAAGTTAAGGAAAAGTATGGAAACCCTTAAACTTATTTCAAATAGTACTTTGGGTTATAAATACAATGAGTTTCCTTTTTATGACATTATTCTAATCCCAACTTGCATTTTTTCCTGTAATTATAATATTAGGAATTTATACTTACCGGCGACACGTTACGTGTGTTGTTGTACGTCCAGCTAAAACGCACCGAGTCCGGCGGATCGGCATCCACCTCGCATTTGACCAGAATCGAGTGCAGGCTGACGGCTCCAATGGAGGTCTGCTCCGTGCCCGACTTACAGCGCGGGGAGACTGCAAAAAAAAAAGGAGAGAGGGGCCAAGCGGGAATGGGAACGTGAGTGGGAGCTTCATAAATATATATACCATCGAGTTGTTAGGCAGCAAAAAGTTTCCATTTTAAATTTGCTCAGCCGCCCCCTCGGAGAGCAAACAGCCCCCCCCCCTGGGGGAACACCCAGTTCCCCCACAGCAAGCCCCAATCCCCCTCCAAAATACACACAAAAATATGAGGCAAGAACGAGTAGGATAAATCCAAAGGGAAGTCGAGCCAGCTACATAGCCTTGAGCATAGTAATTAACATGTTTCCGTTTCACGAACGAGGGGTTTTTGCTTCTTTTTTCTTTTGCTGTGTGTAGCTCAGCGGGAAAATCTGTGTGCCAGGTATCGGAAGAAAAGCGAGTCGGTCGGCGCTTACTTTCACTTGCCTGTAAAATGAGAGCAGATATGCGGAAGCACTGCCTTGCCCCCAAGGGGAATCTGTCTGTCGCTGTGAGAGAGTGTTTGTAAATTTGAACACGGCAAGAAATAGGGATTGAGTTTAGTTAATAAACTTAGATATAAGATTAATTGATAAGGTCCTTTATCCTTGAATTTCCTCCGAAGGGAGGATGTTTTTGACTCTCTTTAGTTAAATAATAAGAAATGATTTCTGTGATCAGTGACTATTTTCTCTGCGTGTTCTTCTGACTGGCTCTGGGTTAGTATCTGAGATTATACGTCTGCCGGGCGCTGAAAGCCGCCTTTAAAATGTAAGTCACGCCAAGGCAGATAAGCATTCGAGGCTTCATTACTACGTTCTTGGCTTTTATCACAAGTCAGCTGCATTTCAGCGTCGAATACTTAAGCCATCTGTCTGTGTCTGCGAACTTGTTGCTCGTTCGTGTATGTGCCCGAATGTGGAATGGAAAGTTACCTAAATCCCACCCCCAAAGTCAATGCAAAGACTCTCGGAAAACTTTCATAATTTCAAATATAAACTACTTAAACTGTCGTGCAGCTCTCGAGTTGAGGAATAGAGGGAGGGGAAATGCATTTCAGATTGTCAAAGTGGTGGCCAAAGAGACGTGGCACTTTTCCGGAACCGGGCGATGGCAGAACTCGTAACATGAAAAGACATTTTTGCTTGTAAGCTGACAACACAATAAATGTTGGGAGCTACGTCAGGCGGCAACAAAAGGGCTACGCACCACCGCCATCCTTACAATCTTCCTGCTGCTTCTCTTGCTTTGAAATGGAATTTCTTTGCCAGATTGAGGGTACACGAACCCGGCCAAATAGTGTACTTAAGACTCACTCGGTTGGCCGGACTGAAAGTCTTCGTCTTCGCCTTGGTCTTGGTCTTGGTCGGGGTTTTGGTCTTGGTCTTGGTTACGGTCCCCGGGCTTCATCGATTGTGCAGCTTGGAGAGCTCGGTATTTTCCCCCTTCTGATTTATGCAACCAAATCGCTTGTGCGAGTAGTATATGAAATCCACATTAATCACGGCAAAAAATGGCCAGAGGCAACTCCGATCTGCCCGGGGGGGAGCGGGCAGGGAACTGGAAAACCGGACCGTGAGGTTTATGAAAAGTTTTACCGGGCAAAAATTGCGAGTGTTGCTGGATTTATAGGCAAAAGTTTTGTCTGTGCGTGTGAATAAATCAATGGCGGTTGTTTAGGCCAGTGGCAGCACGGATTTTACAATTGTAAACAAGCCGCGCAACAACCGCAGGCAACCCACACTTGCCACACCAGAATCCAGAATCCAGAATCCACCCCCGCCAGGCCGACAGTTACAGATGGAGTTAGAGACATGGTCATGCATCATTTCTAAGCAATTTCCCCATCCGCTGCCCGAAAAAGTTGGCAACTGTTATACGCTGGCAGCCACGGCTGCTTGTTGATTTTGATTTTATTCTGCAGCTTCCGCTTCCGGTTCGCCGCCATGCAACTCCATCACGTTGCCGCCATAGTTTGTGTACGCCGCGTACACATTTTATTTCGCATTCCGAACTCCCTGAGTCGTACTTACACTGCACTCGGAGCGTGAGGCTGGAGCTCCGGGTCTCGCCCTCCGTGTTGGTGGCTCCGCAGGCATACGCTCCGGCGCTCTCCCGCTCCAGCTGCGTCAAGTGCATTATTTCCGTGCTCTCGCCCGACATTCGCATGCCCTGAAATGTGCACAAGTTGTTGGATATTATTACTCGGTTTAAATTGACGAGCGGTTTAAATTTACAAGTGGTAGTGGAGTGATGGCTAGGGGGAGGTGGTGGGTCTGCTATATATTTTAGATTGCTTTGGTTTTGAATTTCCGAAAGCTTAACAGCAATTGTTCCCTCACTAACTACATTTTATTGAGTTGGTTTATACTGTTAAATATTTAAGCTTTAACAAAATAAGTTGGTCTTTAATCTGGGGTTTTTCTAATGAATTTCTTCCAAGTTCCAAGGACAATTATCTTTAACGAATAGACTCATTTTTGTAGCCCTCTTATTGTGTTGAATGAACAATACTGGTGGAAACACATATGGTTTAAAAGAATTGTCCAAATGGTCTTAGATGGCGCCAATTGCGGTGGTTCCCGGATGCATTGTCGAGTGACCGCAGGACCCGCAACCACTATCACAGCCAGCACCGAATGGCAACCGCAATGGAGCCACTGCTTCCCACCGGCTCCATGATGGTCGGCATTTGCTAATATTCGCATTTGCGACCAGTGGGCCAGTGGTCCTGGCGCTGAGGTTGCGCCAGCCTAATGTGGCCTCTCTGCCACGTAACGGATTTATTAAATCAAATTAATATTATATATTTTTGGTATTCCGGCTTTTGGCATTCGACATTTGACAGCCGGCACTCGGATGGCCATTGAATAATGGCCAGGGCGGCAGAGCGGAAGGCATTTCCCTGCCAATCGACGACGACAAGTGACTCGGCGCGTGCGAGTGCTCCATTAGCGGAGCTTGACTCTTAAATAATTCGATAATGCATTTAGTGGCGGAATTCAAAATGGCATTTGCACATGAATTTAATTAATTCATAATAATTATAATAATAATGCAATTTAAATAGCTTAAGTTGGCCCTTTGTCGACGCCCACATATATGTGCATATCGTTGGCAGCTAATTAGCACCCCCTCGGCTTCCTGCCATGCGTGTGGAATTCCGCGTTATAGATCCGCCGCAAATTGGCCGTGCTGCATCATTTGATTATTTGTAAATTTCATTAAGAGCCAATGAAGCACCGATGGAGAGCGGAAATAATTACATCTGCCCTTGTAAAATAATGCATTTAACAATGCCGTGTGCCACAGAGTTGGCAACACACACCACACAACGAACACACACAAATGTGGGGCTCGGTCGAAAGTTGCTTTAATTCGATTGCTTCGAACCGCCTCGTTGGGTTTCATTAATTTGTCCGGGGACTGAGGAAACTTTAAAGTTTTGACCCAGTGAAAAGTTGGGCTAAAGAAATGCGGAAAACATGCTGATAATAAAAATCTATATGGCAAACTGACGTCGAACAACTCGCAGAAGTGACAAAGTTGGCTCTTTAGAACTTTTTCTGCACATTTGGCCACTCGTTTTTCATAATTCCTTGCCTCATTTTCTCTCCGCCTATTAATGCCACAGCCAGAAAGAGGCGAACTGAAAATCAAAAATCAAAGTGCCCTAAATAAGGAGAAGTTTTTCGAAAGCACTCCCGACCCCGACTCTGCCAAATCGTTTTCAGTTTTTTTGTTTTCTTTTTTATTTTTTGGCAATTTGTTCGAAGGAAAATAGCAGGAGAGTGAAGGGAAAATATGAGCTCGGGTTTATGGTTTTTGCTGCTAGTTATGAAAAATGATGATGTGACCATGTGGACAAAACTGTCAAAGGATGTCAGAATCATGCGGTTTAATAATAGAAACCCAGGCCAAGTCAAACTCAGTCAACAATGGCTGGCCGGCCATCCAGAAAAGAAATAGAAACACGAACGGAAAGGAGACTTTGCGGCAATGCCAATCTCTTTCGGTTTATTTGTCGCATGATTAATAGCTAAATAATTTGCAACACGAATGGACTTCAATGGACATCATGAGCCAATTATAAGACGTTTGAGAAATGAGTCCGGTATTCGTGCTCCGCCCCTTCCCACTGACCTCGATCCCAGCCACATTTCTCTCCTGCGCCTTGCGGAATGTGAGCTCAAGTCCTGGGCCGAGACTGCGGCTGAGACAGAGGCAGAGGTCCCTTTAAGCGGTCCTGCCAAATGAAATTAAACCGCAAGAGTGTCTGCTTATGGGGCCGCAGGAATGTCGACGCCTCTGGCCCCAACAATTGATAATAAAAATTTCGAAAAAGTGTCTGTCGAGTTGCTGATACACGTCAGCTGTTGGTCGTTAGCCCCCGGGGAGAATGGCTGTGGAAATGGACGTGGCATGGGGTATGGGGCATGTGGCACGGTGGGATGTGAGGAAATGGGAGGAAGGAACTGGGAAATCAGGGTCTCACTTACATTCTTGAACCAGGAGTAGCTGGTAACCGGTGGACGGGCATCCGCCCGGCACTTGAACGTCACGTTCTGGCCCTCGGCTCGTGTCACCAACCGGCTGGGATCCTCGTTGGCCAAGTGCACCGACACCGTGGGCGGATCTGTAAGAGAGAAGCGGATAAGTGAGTGCGGCATCCGGCTTAATGAGCGCAGCGAATGGCTGAATAAAAGTCAAAATAATAAACGGCAATGGCTGACAAGGTGGACTCCATCTCCGTCTCCGTCTCGGACTCCATCTTCGTCTCCCTGTCCGTCTTGGCAGGCATTGCGTAATGTACTTAGCCCCAGCTGCCGTGGCCCCGAACATCCTTTGGGAAGGACCCGGCCTGCCGCACGGCCTCTTGACCACACGCCAAATGGGACTATTAGTTACGGTTGTAAAAATCTAATACGCGTCGGAGACTGGCGGCGCCACTTGGCTCCGGTCGGTCCTTTGTCCGAACACGGTGGCTGAACTATAGTGGCCCCACATCCACTCTCAGGACTTTGGAGTCCGGACTTGGGGTCTCGACCAAATGTCAATGGCGTGGGCCGACGGGCAGGCAAAATGCTGACGTTTATGGTGAATTATTAAAAAGAAGCACAAAATGAAAAGCAAGCGAATCAAGTCGGCTGCTGGCCTGATTTGAGTGCAGGTAATTCAGCCCTCTTGAGTGTGCCACACTCGGAGAAAAAGCACTGCCTAATGGGCCATTAGAAAGCTGATTGAAAATGTACAAGATTTCATTAAACTAAAGCACAGCAAACTATATTAATAATGCAATATTGCAAATTAGACGGATAGATTAAAACTTATTTTCGCATTTCAGAAATCTTCAATTTTCTTAAAGTGTAACAACCATTACTACCTTCGCTTTTTTATCCCGAGAAATATCGAAGGGGGCGGCGGAGGGGGTAATGTAAAACGGAAGCCGGAAGCGGATGTTGCAAATATTATGGAGGCAAGCAAAAAAAAAAATGAGCAGCAATAGAAACATAACGGTGAAAATTTAATCAAGGCAAGTCGAAGAACACGACGTCGAAGTTAACCTGACTGCATTTTATAAGCGGCTTAGCCGCGGTCGCCTGCCAACAGGTTGATGTGGCCTCCAGCTCCTCTGGCTCCTTTGGCCCTAATAAAATTACGCTGGCTCTGGCCGTAATATGCTTCTAATTGGACTTTCTCCGGTGCACACATACACACACTGGCAGGCCAGGACCTGGGCAGTTTGTGTAAGGGATACACAAAAGCCGCTCCTGGCCATGGCCTGGGATTCGGACCAGGACCCGGACCCAGACTCAGGCCAGGTTCCAGCCTCCTTTGGCTGCATTGTTGCTATAATTGAAGGCGGGCTAATAACAGGTTCCAGGCTCACCTGCCGCAAGCAAGGAGCATATCCTGTGTGTACTTACATGCCACTCGGATGATGCGCTTGTCCTCGATGGCGCCGCCCGAGAACCAAGGATTCGTGGCGCGACACGTCAGCTCGGCATTATCGTTCTCCGATGTCACCTTCAGCGTCAGGATGCTCGTGGTGATATTGCCATCCTGCATGAAAGAAGGGAAAAGCAATGATAAGGGTTTAAAGAATTTCAAGTTTCAGTTTTTAAAGGAACAATAAGTAGAGCTAATATGATACATTTGACTTTAAAGTGATATTTTTTCCTGTTTTTATAAGTTTACAATCCTTTCTGTTGCAGCATTATAATTGGCATAATGCCATGTAAATTTGATACATTGATATTTTGTTGAAATATTTTCCTCTTCTACGGGATGCTGCATGCCCACTCGCTTACGTTAGCACAGGGTGTGCGCCTGCTCTGGCCTCTCGAGTTGCATTCCCCAGCTCGGTCTCTGAAAATAATGAGTCGAATTTCGAGCTAAGCCCATGTCCTTGTGAACCATCGTCCTGCCACTAGCTCTGACTTCAGCACCAGCAGCAGCTTCAGCCCTGGCTGGCGCTGTGGAGGAGCAGAGCAAACCGGGTATTAAGTTACGACGTTAGCCCGAGAACCGAAAACCAGAGTCGAGCCACGTTTTGGCAACAATCGAAGCCAGGACCTGCAAAATAACAAGCGTTGGCTTTTCCAGCTTTTCCTCTTTCCTCAGTCCGCTTATGTGTGTGTGGAATACTGTCCCCGGAATCGAAGGGCAGTCGGTTGGTTATGCACGAGCGGACTAATGCCTGGCGACGTTTGACAGCATCTATCCGTTTACATGGCATAATTAGAAAGCGAAAAAGACAGTGGCTCGAAGGAGAACTAATGGATGCCGAAAACTGAGCCAGCCGCATCTTCAGAGTCCTCTAGAAAGCCAAGCTGGAGTGAAAGAAATGGCTCCCATTTGCTAACAAATGCGCGTTGGGGTCCAGCTACATAAATTCAAATAAAAATTCGCACATTAGCCGAATCAATGGCCGTCCAAAGAGTGCAAATTTGTGCAGCTTGGCCAAAACTTTTCCCCAGTGCAGTTCATCAAAAGGGGCCAAGGGTTCCCTTCCGTAGAGGAGCTGGCTAAGAGTCAACTTGTCTGCCGGCATCCTGCTCCTCCGGATTCACCCGCTTTGCTGTTGGCTGCTGGAAAAGTTCGTCCTGCTCGTTTTTAGGGTCACCCAGCTATTAAGCGCTGCACAGCGCTTTCCCCTTTCTCTCTCTCTCTATATATATATATATATATCCTTGCATATGTGGCTGCACTGCGGCCAGCTATCAAATGTCAAACGCTGCAAGCAAATTTTCCGGCACAAAGTTGCCTTGTCCTGGGAATGGCGGACAAGAATAAAACTTTTTCCCTTCCCCCCTTAAAATAGTGCTACAATTTCGGGCACTTTGGCCAGGACCTGGCACCCGCATCGTACTCACCTCCTTGTCACTGTGCACGGTGACCTCAGCGTTGCGAATGGGCTCGCCATCGAGCAGCCAAGTGATCTTGGCTGCAGGATACGAGCCCCAGGACTCGCAGCGAATGGGCATGGGCTGTCCAGCCGTCAGCAGATCGTTGGCCGTCATAATCTTTACACGAACAGGTTTTACTAGAGAGAGAATATGTAAACAAATTTCATTAAATCATTATTTTTCTCAGAGGAAATAATAAAGTTATTCCTAACTAGCTCACACCTACTTATTTTTTTTTGTAAAGTTTGAAAGCCTGTAAAAATGTTAACTATGAGTAGCTTCGAACAATTTTGTTTTATAAATATGTTCAACAAACTAATAGTTACAAAGTTAAAAACTTTTTTGCAACTACTGACTAAACTAAACTTTTATTTTCCTGACTTGTTTATTGTTTTTGCAAGTCACCCATGAACCAATAAGCTAATAATCAATCAGTGTCTGTCTCACATTTTACAGCAATTTACCATAATTAAGTAATACATTTCGCCGAGCTCTAAAAAAACTTTTAAAGCTGTATAAATTGTTTGTTAACAAGTAGAATCTAATCAGCAAATAGTTTCCTGACTCAAATATTGGCAAGGGAGCACTTTTTGCAAGTCAGTTAGTACAAACAATAAACATATATAAGTATTTAAAGGAGGACTCACAGTGAACCTGCACGGTGACATCCTTGCGGACCGGTTCCACCAGTCGCGTGCCCCCAGCCCGGCATTCGATGCGTGCGCCATAGAAGTCGCGCGTTGTGGTTCCAATCAGCAGCTGATTCACCATCACGGTGGCACCCTCCTCCACGGAGGTGTGACTGGTGCCGATTAGCTCGGTGTTGTCGCGCCACCAGGTGACCTTCGGCGGCGGGCGTCCTGGAATGACAATGAAAGGCACAGGGAGTCACGGTGATTAATAGCTTCGATGCGGGTCTCTCAGCCTGATGTGACTGGTGACTAGCGAGTGGCAATTGCAGGTCTGTGGTGCGGCAGGATAGAGCATCCTTGTTGCCTGCAATTGACACTCACGAGTGCAATGGTAAATAATGCGTCGGACTGCGGTTGCAGTGGCACTGACAAACAGGCCAGCACACAGGACACTTATAACTGGGTCAAACTGCCGCACAGAGCGGCCTTAAAAGCACTGCTGTCAGAAAGTTACAATGAATTTAATAACTGAAACTATTTATTTTCTATTCATTTTAAATATATATTTAAATTAATAAGAAATGTAGGGAAACTCACCTCCTTTCACCTGACAGCAGAGGAAGAGCTCGTAGCCTTCGCGGAAGGGTCCTGCCATCTGGGCAATCTCCTTGCCTTGGGCATCGAAGATGCGCGGCTCATCGGGAGGCACTGCAAAAAATGGGAATTCAAATTAGTCATTTCAGGAAGTGCCATTCATTATCCTTCAAAATCCATCAACTCGGCTATTACTCACCAACTAAGGTCAGGTTATGCCTGAAGTTTCTCGTCGGGGAATTAAAGAAGTCGACGCGACATCGGTAGACGCCGCCATCCTCCGGCTTCACGTCGTTGATCTGCAGGCGCGAATCCTTGGGATTATCGCCGATGCTGAAGAACAGGCGCTGCCCCAGATCGCTAGCTATGGCCGCATGTGGCGCTACCTTCACGTTTCCGCCCCGCGAGTCCAGGCTGCAACGCATAAGAGTAATGGAGAAGAAGTCATAAGTACGTGTAAGCGAGGGGGCGTGGCAGCGTGTAGCGATTATTAGATGTCATAAATAAACATATGCGGCGAGCATAAGTTAGCCGACGCTACGGGAAAGCTTCCCTCTGCCCTCGCATAATTTACGTTCATAAAAAATGACGCTCAATTTGCACACCATGAGCCAGGAGAGGAGTTTAGTGCCGAGTCCTTGTTCGCCACTTGTCTGCGTGCAGTGGCTCCCGCACCCGCACTCGTCGTTCTCCTGCCCTGGTTCGCGACTTTGGCAGCTTTGCGCAAATTGCAGTAATTTGTTGCTGTTTTAGTAAATTACTGTGTTTATTCCAGGGCTCCGCGGCCCCTGCTGCATTTTCCTGCTTATGATTATCGAGTGCCGACCACTTCACGTGCACGGCGCACGGCTGACACAGATCCTTTCGTAGTCCCTAGCCAGTTCCTCGGCAAAGGCCGTCGTCCACCCGTCCTGTAGACCCCTTCTTCTAATGAGTGCTCCGGGTTGTGGCACGCAAAGTCGGAAGGCATTCCCTTGGCACTTGGCGTGCAGGGCACACGGCGGCTGCCGCAATTTATATTGAAAATTTATCAGCACAAATTTATAAAAATCCTTGTGTGAGAAGGACCAAAGGGTCCTCGCCTCGCGCGTTCGGGTCCGTGCGAGTGTGCGTGAAAATTTGCTACACTTTAGCAACGACAGCCGTAATCGGATGTGCTTTACATTTATTATAACAAAGTGGATTATGACGGGCGCATCCTTGCCCCAAAACATCCACACATGTACGCATGTGGCAGCTGCCGGAAATAAGCCAAAAAGAACAGGAGCAAAACGCGCACGTAGAGTGTAAGAAACGGGATGTTGACGATTATTTCACGCTCCTGATGGATGGACGAGTGGACGGACGACTGGATGGAAGGATAGATGGATGGCTGGATGGATGGCTGACTGGCAGGCTTGCAGAGCGGATGATTACGCACCAATAGCCTCGGGAGAGAGAAAAAAAAGAAGTAGTTTCACTCACCTGTATAGGGGAATGCCCGTGGTGTCCTTGAACCAGAGCAGCAGCTTCACCGAATCCTGCGCCGTGGGCGGCGTCAAGTCGCAGGGCAGCTCCACAGTCTTGCCCAGAGCGGCCCAAACCAATCGAGCGGGTACTGCGGGTATAAATAAAATAAATCGAATTTGTATTATTTAAATGCAGTGAGGAAAAAAGGAATGTTTGTTTTTAAATAAAAATTAAAGGGAAAGAGGATTATACAGTTAAAGGTGAGTTGCACATTGAAATTTTTAATAATAGAATAGTCCCCTTATTAAGGAGTAATCCATCTTAATTCCACACCTATATGTACCCTTCTGACCCATAAAATATCTTGATTTCTGGTTTCTTTCTGTGTGCGGCATTTCTTGCACTTTATTGGCACTTTGTTGAGAACTGGCGTGCCAGCAATCGAACCTGATCCGGCAGCAAATACCTCGCTGTGCGATATATTTATTTGTTATTTGCACTTCCTGCATGATTCGGCTGATTGTTTGTTATTTTAACACAAAGCTTCCGACTGCTGTTCGCGGCAGCCTTGCCTGCCCGCCCACCTGCCACTTTTGCTACCCCTGCTGCTGCCACCCCAAAACTTCCACCCACCCCAACTCCCATCCTGTCCCCTGTCCCCGTGTTGTTGTCGATGTTGTCATTGCCCTGGCTCTGCTTCCGTTCGCCGGTTGTCGTCACCAACGTCGTTTGCCGTTGTCGAGCTTGATGTTTCTTTTTGGTCCTTGTCGGTTTCTCTTCCTCCTTTCCATTTAACAAAAAAATGATTTCTTGTGAATTCGTGTTGTTGGGCCCATGTTTTGTGTTATTTTATTTGACAGGGCAACCTGTAAAATTTCCACATTGTTTCCGCCTGAGCGGCTTCTTTTATTTCTGCTCCACCTTAGCCGAGTCCGGCGGTGAACAATAATGCGGCTGTCGCTTTTTGTTGCTTTTTTCTTCTTTCGTTGGCCTCGTTATCTGGCTCCTTAAAGCAACAAGAGCATTTAAAAAATTTAATGCAATTTAAGTGGAAATCCCCTGCATCCGATTTTCGATCTCTTTTGGTTTTTTTTTTGTGGCTTAATTTCGGGCGACACCCAGCTTGGCAGCGCTTTCATTTCGCAAAAAATAGAGAGGAGAAACAAAAATTATTTGTGCTGGTGTTTTCGCCGCGCTTTGATGTCGAAATGTTTTCAGCTCCAGTGGAATTTCCCGGGCAGGATTAGAGGAAAACGTGAATTTATATGCATGCGCGTGTGCTGCAAAAATATTAGCAAATTATTGAAGTTTCCCGCGCGCGCTCTCTCTCTCTCTCTAATCCTTGCTCGTTCGGCCGCAAAGCCAAAGACTTGTCCATTTGTTATGCGCCGTTGCTGCTGCTGCCGCTGCCACTGCAATTTGTCAACGCTTTGGCTTGCGGCAGGCTGAGCAAATATGTGGCCAAAACGGGAAGGCGACACCTAGCCGTAAATCCTTATGAATGGGCCCGGATATACGAGGCAAATGGTGGGGTTTAAGCTATGTGGCACGCATGTGGTTGCCCCCACACGGAAGATGCAGTGACTCCGGACCCGGATCCGTCTACGACCCCAACCTCCGCCTGACCAATTAAACAGTGTCCCGGCTGATGGGGGAAACTTTGATGTGCTCTCGAGAGTCGCGATCTATTTATAATTGCCTCTGGCATTTGCCCAGTTGTTAGCGGCAATCTTCTGCCCGTTCTTAATGATTTATGCTCGCATTCAATTCCCCTATTGGCAGCCCGGCGACGAATTCCCCGTCTTTGAAGTGTGCTCACTGCCCAAGGCGCTGCTCTTCTTTGCCGCTTACCTGCGCTGCGGCCCTCCCTCGTTTTTGATGTTTTGTTTTGACACATCGCATTATTTCTGGTTATTTTTAGCCGCCCGTGTAATTTACTTAACCCAAGGACGGTGGCTGCACGCCGGCGGGGAGATGAACGAGGTCGCCCCAAGAGCCGCTCTCTATTCAATTGGGATTTTCACTGCACGAGGGAGTTTCTGGGTAGCCCATCGTGTGTGCATCGGTGCATTTGACAGGCTCCCAAGATGGATCAATTAATTTCCATCGAATGCGCTGAGTGCTTATGGCTGTTTTATGATTCCAATTAAGACAATGCCCGACAGGAACTCGAGAGCGTGTGTTTTCCCGAATGCGTTTCTAAATTAAGTGAAAATGGGGGAAATGTATTTGGAGAAGCTTTCACATAATTAAGATGTTTTCAGAAATGAAAAGTTTCATTTACTCTCTTGTGTGTTCTCTCTTTCTCATATGAAGTGGATTTTATTCTCTAATTTTCTATGCTCAGCTCTTAAAATGTTGAGTGTTGACAGGCTCTTCTTAATCGATTAACGCATATTAAAAGTTTTTTGGAAAATTAAAATTTCTTCTGCTCAATCCTAACATTAAGCAATAACAATTAGTTTATTTATTATTTATTAATAAATCATAAAAAGGGAAAAACAGAGCAGAGGAGCAGTGAGTATTCAGTTGTATTGTGCATACATTCTTACTAAAGTCCTTATATTTAAATTCTGAGAACTTGATTTCTTGGGAGGCTCCCATAAGTAGCAGATTTTATTTCATTTTCCGCTTTCTCCATTTCCCCAAACCCTTAAAGATTTAAGTTTACTGTGGAAATGGCGCATACGCAGCGTGTAACTTTGCATGCATAAACCAAGAGCACCCGGCAGCCTTTCGTGCCCCATTTGGCTAGGCCGCGAGGCAGCAGCAGAAGCAGGAGCCGAAGTCCTCGGATCCCCGCAAGGACACAGCCTCAAGACAACGTTGCATTAATAATGCAGCGGTGGGAGGCTTTTGCGGCTCTTTAAGGATACGCCCGCGTTCGCCGGGTTAAAGATTTTTTCAGATGAATTCACAGAACAACAGCAGCATACATTTAATTGATTTTTTCGCGGCATTTATTTCACGCGAACGCTGGCTGCCGTCCAATAGTTTAATGAACTCTGGGCAAAATAAACCCATGGCAAGCGGAAAGTGTTGCAAAAACAATAATAGAAAATCAACAGAGCGCTTCGCTAAATAAACTTAGACTCACAGGCTGCCCATTAAGTGTGCCGTGTCATTGTAAACAGCAGCTAAACCAATAACAATGGTAACGAAAACAGCGGAAAAAATATTTGGCAATCGTTCAATAAGTGCGAATATTTGTGAATATGTGTGTTTTTATAAAAAGCGAAACAACAAAAGCATACATTGGCCAAATGGTTCTATTCAATTGATATTTAAAGCGAAAGTGTTGGGGGATGGCAAGGAATTCGGTATTGGGACCGGGCCATCGGGGTTGACACATTACACATTACCCATACGCACTGTATGCGCAGTGTGGTTTGTCCTGCGGTTGCGGCTTTGTCTTCTTAGTGGATTTCGCATTGCATATGGGTGGTGCGGCTTTAGGGTTAGATTGAAACGTTTGCCAAACGCACATAAAAGTCAATTACGCAAAATATAAGTTAGTTAATTAACTGAAATCAGGGCGAGAGAGAGAGAGCTCAGCATAAATGCGTGCTAACTCTGTTCTTAGCCCTTTCGCAGTGTGCGTCTGTTTGAGCTGCTTTCATGGCTGCTAATGAAAAGTTTATTTAGAACGGTGGCAAGTCGGAACTAAACCAAATTACAGGCAATTGCCAAGATAAATATTTGAGTTTCACTATTCAGAGCGGCGGCAGCAGCAGCAGATGCTACATAAACCCGCCCATGTACACACACGAGCACGGATGGAGCAACTGTTCGATGCTGCTGCTGCCGCTTCTTAAATATTTTATTCCGACTCATGCCGGACTTTGCTTTTCCATTCTCCCTGCGCCAGGACCCGGCCAACCAGCCTGCCCGTACTCTGCTTTTTATGCCACGGCTGCCTTTGCCGCGTTGGGCCAAATTGTTTACATTTAAATTGTACATTATGGCAAACACACACTCGCCACAAAATGTAGCAAGTTGAGAGCGAAAGTGGTTGCCATTGCTCCGGCTCGTGTGGCTCCTCTTCTCCGGGTCACGCCTCCCGCCACGCCCTTTTGTAGCGCAGTCAAAGTCGTCAGTGACCCTAATGTACTTTCTCACACTTTTTAGCATGCATTACGGGCTGCCTGCTTGCCCCCCTTACCGCCTTTCAGAGAGCGTGTATGAGTGTGTGTGTGTGTGTGTAAATAACTTTTAAAGTGCTCCACTCCGGACCGTGCTGGCTGGGATATGTGAGTATGAATATTTACTTATAATTAGAAATGCCAGAATGTTTTGTTTTCCTTAGTTCCAGCCTTTGACTTTGCCCAGCGCTCCTTTGTGCCTCTGCCTCTGCCTGTGTGCGTCAGAGAGTGCGTGTGTGTGTGCACTTCCGGTTGCCGCCATCTTTGGGGGCAAATAAAGCCAAAAAAAAAAAACTCTGGTGCTCTGCGCAGAGAGCTCTTTGTTTGCATTACTTCGTTTCGTTACGTTTCGGGGACGTAAGAGAGAAGAACTGTGGAAATTAAGATGCCCCCGGCACAGGGACCATAAAGAAAAAGCTGGCCAAAAATTATTTAAAGACTAAATGCTTTTTCGTTGCGAGTGTCGCAAAGTGTGCGAATTCATGGCGCCAGCGAAGTCGAGCAACAAATGTTCGCGCCAGGCGATTCAATTAGGCGAAATATTTCTTGGCGGGCCCCAAAACTGAAATGTTCCCCAACATTCCTTCACAGGCTTATTAATAACAAGTGTGAGCTGAAGTACACAGAGGGGAAATAGGGGTGTAGAAACTAGCATAAGGCGCCTAGATATCAACAAATAGTAATTTAATTAATTGCATTTAATAATAATTAACATAAATTTAAGATATATGTAAATCAAAGCAAACATTTCTACTACATTATTGACTTTGACCATAAAGCCCCCATAAAATCTATCTTTAAATAATAATGACCATGTTTATGACCAATCCATCATAATTTAAGATGATTTTCTTTGCGTGCAGCTGCTGACCAGAGCTGGCGCCACGCCCAGAATATGTGCGAGCCTTTTAGTCCGGTTCAGCTGGGATTTTTCACAAATCTGGCAAGTCGTTGTCGATGTCGTTGTGGGTCAGCAGCATCGCCTGCCCTGGCCTGGCCGCCTGGCAGTGAAAGTTTTCAAATTAAATTTTGCGACGCCATTTTCAATTAGAAAACTTCCCGGCCAAAGTCTCTCGCAGAAGCGCGACTCACTCGGCGTTGAGTCCCTGATCCCGAACCCGAATCCGCAGTCCACCGTCCATCCGCCCACCATCGTGTGCTTGTGCCCCATCATCGGCTCGACTTGGCTTTGGATTTTTTTTCTAGAAACGATCCCGGACTGCGGACTCGGAGGTCGACCTTCTCGGCGCTGCCTTTGCTTTCAATTAAAATGCGTTCGCTGTCATTTTGGACGCCGTATTGCACTGGCTACGTGATTTAATAATAAAATACGAAAAATATTCCAGTCAGCGCTTTGTTGTCCTTGTTGTCGGCCATTACGTGGCTGTTTTTTTCCAGCTTTTTTTCTTGGTGCTCTTTCTTTCTCCTCGCAACTGTTGCTTGGCTTGCGGGGACCGGGCTTTTGTGGCTTCGGGGACTTAACTTGGCCGTCTGGCCAAGGAGCATTTAAACAGCACATTAAATTAAGGGCAAATGGGCGTATTGCAGCGTTCTAAACTGGAAATCCTATTATACTGTATGAGGCTGTATGGGAAAATGCAAGGAATTGCATTATTAATGGGCAAATTAGCTAGTTGCGGCATTGGTCAATGTTGCTGTAAGCTGATTTACTTGATTTATGGCTTGCCCCGGAATGTGCGCTTAAATATTTATTTGTTTATGTTGTTTTTTAATTGCAATTGATTGAATGCCACTTGCAGCGTATTAAAATTTCAAGCCACCGCAATTACAGCAAACAGCAAAATACAAACCAGCAACTCGACCGTCGCAAATTGCAATTTTATATTATGTTAATTGCATTGCCGTCCTTTCCCTCTCCCTCTCCCGGCCACCGAAGGGTTCGACAGGTCGCTCTAATGGCGCGTAAATTACTTGATTTCAATTACACGAAACACTAACAAAGGCCTCCGGATGTGAAGTATGAGGGCCACGCCCCATTGCAGCAGCAGCTGGTCCACATGTCCATGAATTATACAAATTTATGCGCTTTTAATTTCGGGCCAAATGTAAAAATAAAGAGCCAGAAGCCAGGACGATGGCCAAATACACTTTCCGGGGACCCCAAGCAGCAACTTAAGGGATTTGAATACTAAGCTTAATTGCTGTTTCCCACTCGAGCCCTGTGAGATACGTGTTGTCTTTAATGAAAAAACCCTGCGACTAGGTCCTCGGCAAGGACCGAAAAGAAGTGCAAGCTCTGAGAACTGGGAAACTGGGAAATGGTGAAAATGAGCAAATAAATTAAAATGCCAGCAATGGCACACAAAGCAGCCGCACAGCATTTAAAAAGTAAAATATGGCCACGACTTGCTGCAGAATATTTTTCGCCGACACAGCAGCAGTAAGTACAACAACAGGCATTGCCGCTGGGCTGCTGGTGCTGCTGCTGCTGTAGCTGTTGCAGCAGCAACATGCAACACATGCTGCGCAACACGACCCGTTGCTGTTGCCGTCGCTGTACATCCAGCTGGAGGTTTTCAAGAGGAGACCAGGCACATTCACAGGACACGACAGGACACAGCTCGCTTGGCTGCAGACAGGAGCAGCAGCAGGAGCTGCGCGACCAGCAACCTCAAAACTGGCACAACACCCGACGGCGAGTCCTGGCCAACAGGCTGTGTTGTGGGTCTGACAGGGGCATGGCACATTATTTACACGCGTGTTTATTATTTTCAATTAAAATGCACAAGGCAAATTTCGTAGGTAAACATGCGACAGCGGCTGCCTCCCTTTTGTGACTCATGTCACAGGCAGCAGCAGCCCCAAACACCAACACCAGCAGCAGCACAAAAGCGAAAGTAACTCACAAATACCGGCTACAAATAGTGCCACCCAACCCAAGGGGCAATTTATTTATAGTTCTGTTCTTTTTCAAGTTGTCGTAAAATTGCGTAAAAATCATTTTTGAATTTGTGCCAGTTTTCCGACACAGCACACCAGCCCTCTGGCATCGGCACACACGTAGATATACGCACTATAAGGTCAGGGGCTTAGTTTGGGGTTAGATAAAGGGGATTTTGAAATAAGAATAAAAGAGGGTTTATGGTACTGTTAAATAATTTTAAAGAGTGAATCAAATTATGATGAAACTTGAATTTAAAAATAAATATTTTATTGTGTGACTATCTCAACTAGTAATTAATTGAATTTGCTTTTAAATGATATAATTATTAGCATTAGTTAAACATATAGTCCCATTAAACTAGTTTCTAAAATAATTTATTTAGACATTAAAAAAAGCTTTTATTCAATTCCAATTTACAGCCCCCCTTGACTCACGCCACTGTGGTAGGTACAACAAATATAGAACCCAGGCCTATACACATATTTACACTATATTGTATATATATATAGTTCTATACACTTCGATTGCTTTGTTGTCGCTACCAACAAAATTTTCCCCTGACACGAGCGTTGGCCCAAAATATTTTTATGTGTTTTTAATGCAATTTAATTTCTTTGCCCACGCACAAAAAAAAAAATATATATCTATACATATTTTTATGCTGCTTTCGGGGATACCCGGGGGCCCAGGGACATATTTGGATTTGGACAGAAACAGAAATGCGTAAATGTTTACCATGGAGAGCCCAGTAATTCCGATTTAAATAAATCAAATTTGGTGAAAAAGAAAAGTCGAGCGAGAAAAGCGCTTTTTTCCTGCGCCACCGCCAGAGTCGGGGAAAAGAGAAGGCGCGAAAATTGAGGCTGATTGGGCGCCACTCCGGGCCAACGCACGGCAGTCATTCGAGCAATGCCTCCAGTCAGCAGTTCGGCTACCGGAGCGAAAATCAATTTAATTACAGCTGACAATTAAATTTACGCCGAATTACCAGCGACACTTCAGTTTTGTTTTCCACTCGCATTTTCGGCTCCCAGCGGTAGTCAACAGGCGAAAGGCGACAGTCTGCAGCTGCGAGCTATACGAGCTCACAGAATCCCAGAATCCCAGCTCCATTTTACACTCTCCAGTTGGACAAATGTCGCGCTGATTTCTTGTCAAACAATTTTTTAATCAGTGTCGCTTCAGCAGAGCTGTCCTCGCCTTCTCTTCCCCTTCTCCCCCTAGCTGCCGCTGCGCGTTGGTGGTGACTTTTAATTTTATTTGGTCGGTGTTGCTGGTGTTGCTGCTTCTGCAGATGTTGCTGCTGCTACTGGCGCCGCGCATCCTGCATGTCTGCCGACGGCCGCCTGCTGCCTGCCTTTCTGCCTGCCAAAATCCTGTTCGTCCTCGCAGATTTTGCCATTTTAATTTCTTGGCGCGCCCTGCGATATTCCATGGCTGCCAGCTGGGCATGATAATTGCCTGCACATTTTCGGGGCCGTTAATTTTGACACTGGCATGCCGAACAGCTGACTCATTGGAGCTGAAGCGGCGCGGCAGCCGCTTAATTTGACAAATTCGCATGACGCCGAAGGCTAATTAGGCGCCTTGGCTTTGTTTTCGGCCGCCACTCGCTTCTTGGAACCGGAGAGCTCGTAACTTTTAACGACGATCCATGCTTCATGCTTCGAAAACAGAAACAGAAACAAGGCAAGACAAGTGCCGACTGCAAGTTTGTTTGCCTTGCATAAACAAATAATTAAAATAATGTGACGGGGCGAGTGCAGCTGCCGCTGAGTAGCTGCGTATCTTTGTATCTTTGTATCTGCATCTGCGTTTGCCATCAAGCGCAACTTTCGAACACCCCCCACATGACAAGTAGGGGGCAGAGAGAGAAAATACATGAAAAAGTTATCAGAAATGTAGCTGGAAATTGAGAAAATATAAGGGAAAGAGTAGTATAAGTATATTCTATAAAATTACAAGGATAACCTTCTAAATTGGTATCTTTTATGGTTGAATTAATTAAGAAATTTAATGAATTTTTTGTATTTATAGTATAAAAATCACAAAGATCACATGGTAAGGCACTTCTCG
Source organism: Drosophila punjabiensis (assembly GCA_008042585.1). NCBI lineage: Eukaryota > Metazoa > Arthropoda > Insecta > Diptera > Drosophilidae > Drosophila > Drosophila punjabiensis. Next base: position 54,817 of record VNJR01006682.1, read on the forward strand.
CAGTGCAGCTGCAGATAGCCGAGTTCATGGGAACGCTCATCGCCGTTTTCTTGCACTTTGGCCCAATTTTCGGCCCACACAATGTGTTGTGCATATGCTGGAAAAGCTTTTAATTGTTCGCTTTTGTTTACCAATGAGCCAGCTGTCGCGACCTCCTTGGCAGTAGCAGCAGCAACAACAATAATAACAATAACAAAAGCAAAAACAAAAACAAAAGCAAAGACAAAGACATCAACTCGACACTTGCTGCCGCTGATTGCTCCATTTTTTGTTGTTCAGCTAATTGATTTATTTACTGTGTGCGCCTGTTTTGAAATAATTTCATGCTAATTTGCTTGTTAATCGTTCCTCCACCCCCTAATCACCCCTCCACTCTGGCCGCTCCCTCTCGGTTTCCTAGGAGCGGTGTGTGTGTGTGAGTGTGTATTTAGCGCCATTATGCCTGCGCCTCAAAGGCACATCTCCATTGAAGTGTGAAGTGTTGGCAGCCCTTTGCAACCTCCGCCGATGCCGTTTGCTGCTGCTGTGCATTGATTGCTAATGAGCTGGGGCATTAGATGATTTAGTGCTGCTCAGTCCTCAGTGCTCAGTCCTTTCCCCTCCAAACTCCCTCCTCGACAAAGCGTTTTGTGAAAGCAAAACAAACACACATTAGAGCATCCACTTTCTCCACACTCCCCCTGGCAGTGAGCCTGTGTGTGCATTTGACACTTGGGCCTTTCAATTTCTGGAGCCATAAACCAAATCAGCAACGAGTTCAATTCCAGGCTCAAGTGGCCATAGACCTCGACACATTTGCCCGCTGCTTAAGGGACATAAACCCCTATCGTCCGTATATCAAATATATGATACAGGGCGAGAAAAGGCCCTGAGATATCATCTTTTAGCATTAGCATCGAGCATTGGATTTGCCAATAAAATGACTCACTTCAAAAATAATCTTGTTCTGTTTCATATTGAATCAATTATATTTTATGTCTTAAAAGATTACGTCGGAATTCGTTATCGAAATGATACTGCTTAAGCTGTATTATTTTTTTTTTCAGGAAAAAAGTTCATATCTACAGCCAAGGTAGCAATGTGCGAAATTATTCTATTCTTAGTATTTAATGGCTCTACAGAAAACTTCTGAAGATTTTGCCTTTTTTTGCTTTCCTTGAAAATAAGTAGCCATGTGCAAAGGTATTTTATTTATAGCATATTTTCTTGATTAGTGCCATTTATCTTAGGAAAGCTTTATAAAATGAAGTTTGTTATTCAATTTTGTTCAAATGGAATTAAGTTAAAAACATAAACTTAACAAGGTCAAAACTCTTTTAATTTAGTTTATTCATTGCAGGGTAGGGAATGTGCAATTTTACTTAGGAATTACGTAATCAATGACTAATGTTCTTTGTATTTTTTCCCTGTGCATGGCATCTAGTTTATGGCCACGCCCAAGGAGCCGTCTCGGAAGCCTTCGCTATCACTGCTGCTGCTATTTTGTATCAGCTTCGGCAGACTGCCATAACTCAGACGTGGCGCACTCAATTTGCTTACTTGGCAACACTGTGATGGGTGCAGGGAGAGGCAGGGGCAAAAAGGGGATCTGGGGGCAAGGGGCACACCTTAGAGGCAGACGCGACTCCCTGGCCTTTGGCAGCTCGCCCAACTAGTGCGCTCCTTCGTGCTCTTTTTCTTTACTCTTTTTTTTTTGGCCATTTTGTAGCTATTTTATTTTGTATTTATTTGGCGCTTCTTTCGCCATTTTATGCTGTGACATTTCAGCGCTGGCTTCGCCGGCGACAAAATCCGTTTTATTTATATGCAAAATATGTAAATTTACGACCAGCAGGACCCTTTCCCGCTTTCCCACCGCAGCAGGACCTTGCCGGCCAGGCAACAAAAACAAGTTGTGTGTACTTGTATTTTATGCGCAGCATTGCATACTTATGGGCCACACCAGAATTGCATGTGTGTGTGCGAGAGTATCTGTGAGTTTAGATTTACAAGTGCGATTCCGATAGAGTTTATTTCATGACTCGCCGCCGCCTTGCCCTTGGTGAACCAGGACCCCGAAATTTACGCACGTATCTGCATATTTATGCAACTCGATCTCTCGGTGAGGACTGAAATACAAGCTGGCTTGGCTTGGCTTGGCTATTATTTAGATAATTTTTGTTTTAATTAAAGAACACAGCTGACAAACTGGCTAAAATTTATGGGTCGCTGGCGATAAATAAAAGCTCGACCGACCGCAACTGGCGAGCTGGGAAAATGGAAGCCCGAATGGCAATGCCAAGCTTAAAATGCAGCAAATGTAATTCGTTCTAATTTATTTACTCCGGCCAATGCAATTTATGGCAGTTGCTCCGCCCAATGTGGTTGCTGTTGTTATTGCCACATTTTTGTTATTTTCAATTTGCAACAATTTATGGCAGCGTTTTATGCAAATCCAACGACTAATCACCGCGGCACACGGCTTGCCGAGCGGCAGCTGAACTGCCGGTAAATTAAAATTTAATAAAAATGCAAATTACCTAAAATTGCAGTCCAGTCCAGTCAGTCAGTCAGCCGGGGACACGCCCATTTCCGTCAAAGGGCCACGCCCCCTTGACTAATTTTCAATTAACGCTTAAAGTCAAAGGGTTGGCCGAAACAAAGCCAAACGAGACGAACAAATGGCTGCCAGAGGGACAGGGAACGGGAATGGGAATGGAATTAAGAATCGTAATGGTAATGGTCTCCCAAAAGGGCCGCCAAGTGGAAAATGTTGCAAAATAAAAGACAGGCCAAGGCATGGGTTGGTAGTGGGTGGTGGGTGTGTCCCAGGGTCGTTGTTAAGCATTCACAAACGAGTTGATTACGTGTCTCACATAGATTTGCCCCGTTTCCCCTTTTATTTTTTTTTTTGAAATCGAAATTAGCGAAAAGGAAATCAAGCAGAAGTACGAAACAAAAAGCGCGAACAAACGTTTGCTTGGCATGTTCAAGTGATAAAATCAATTTTCCACTTGAACGCCAGAACAAGCCCCATTTCGATCCCCTGCCACCTCAGTTCCCGCAGTGTGTGACTAATGGCGTTTACTGGTGGCCGGTCATCGTCATCCTCATCCTCGTCGGCGGCGGCGTTGGCAATCAAACAGAAATCATAAAGGCGTGTTGTCCAAACATAAACATAAGCTCCCTCTGACCCTCTCTGACTCTGGATCCAATTGAACAAAGGCCAGACCTATTCCGCCCCCGAAGGTCTACGGGACGCGTGCCCAACGGCGATAAAAATTACAAATTCTCACACCGCCGGCAAAGGACTCAGAGGTGAGCACTCAAGCGTTGGATCCGTTCCTAAGGATGCACTGTGTTGCTGAAAGGGTGTCCGGGCGGTGGCGTGATTCACCAGACACAATACAATATTAATCGGTTGGGGATTAGGGAGAATTACCGTGACAGGGGACCGCCGGACTGGATCACAATTGCAGGTGGCCGGAAGGACACTTAAACTTTATCTGCGTTTAAGATTAAAGGTATAAGGTTGTTCGGGCTAACTTAAGATTATCTATAGCATTTTCTTTACTTTCAGTTTGGACTTTATTTTGGTATAAAGAGTTTATGAATTCTTTAAAAAGGTATCTTTGTGTTTACGCATTCTATTAACTTTTAAATTTTCCACTATACTAAGAAAAATAAAATTACATTTTAATTGGGAATGATTAACATTTTCATTAAATAAATCCCAAACACTCTTCTTGTTTATCTTCTTATAGGAAAGCAACCCTAAATTGATACAATTTTCCAACAAAAATTGCATTTACGTTAATTAACAGCTTTAAAAAACTATAAAATATACTCAAATAGCAATTTGGCGTTCTCTTGTGGTGCATTTCCATTTTTCAAGTGGCAATCTTCAATGTAACTATAGCTACCAAACTCCAACCCCGGGGCCTCCCGCTGCGATTTTGGCAGACAAACCGTCGAGTGGACAAATAAAAGCGCTCATAAAATTGAATTTTTTATGACTGACGAACCAAACGAAACGAAAGGAAAGGAAAGGAGCGGAACCCCATGCCCCCGAAGGGTTAATTTCGGAGTGAAGTGAACCGGAAGGAGGAAGGCAAAGGGACAAAGTGCAAAGGGCCAGGCGACGGTGGCGAGAGTACCAGTTACGACGAGCAGGACTTGATGTTAACTGATTTGCACCTTTTGACTTTCGGCTGACTAACAAACAAGGGCGCTGGCCCAGAAGGGGTGTGGCGGCGCGCTGATTAACGGAAGCATTACTCACAGCCCGGAAAATCAGGCGGACTTGGGAGTTTTGGTGGAAAAATAGGAATGGGAGCACTCAATCAAGTGCAAAATGCAAATGCGTTGAGCAGCTAAAAATACCGCGTAACAACAAAAGGGAAGTTGCGGGCCATAAAAGCCGGCCAACAGCAGCTGCAAGTGCCTGGGATCCCTTCCCCAGATCCCAGATCCCAGATCTTATGCGATTTTATACTTTATATTCCCCCCATTCACGCTTAGTGTTGCATTTATTGCGCTTGTTAAAGGCAGCTAAAAGGGGAAGCGCGAGCGAGAGAAACAAGTTAAAAAGTCATAAAATGATATTTATTTCATTCTGCTGCCGCATCAGCAGCCTCGCGGGTGGCATCATCATAGCCAGAACCCAAGGACGGTGGTGATGAAAGGAGCTAGGAGTAGGAGGAGGAGCAGCAGGAGCACCAGGACCAGCACCAGCACCAGCTGACACCGAAGCTGGCCAGGAAGAAGTTCCGTAGATTTGCTTTTTATTTGAAATTTATATGCGAAGTCGGTGGGAAAACGCACAAAGAGGATCCGGGCAGCCTTTTCACACAACTATTTGCCGCGTTTATGGAGTTGAAGCTTTGACTTCTCGCCGGAAAATGGAAATGCGCCAACGTTGTGGCTTTTTAATGTTTTCTTGTTAAAGTTTATTGAAAAACTTTGGCCAGTCACGTTTGAGTAGTCGGCGGGCGCTGTAACTTATAACTGGGAAAGCACCCACATATCGGTACACATTGAGAAATGGAATGTAATTCCAGAAAAATAATAAATATATGAGCCTGTTAATTTAATTCTTTAAATTATTTACCTATAAAGCAGTGAAGATTTTTAAATAATGTATAAAGTTTAAATTGTTTTCTTTTCTTTGAATGTTTAAATACAAATACTTATACTTAAATACTTCAATATGAAAAGTTAAACCATTAAGATAAATATTCATAAAACTAATATAGTTCTGACAACTTTTAATACCTTTTAAGATCTTATGAAATATGCCAATTTCGTTCTATGTGTGTGTCCGGAAAAACGAATTCGTTTTCCCAACCAGAAATGAAACAGCTGCAGAAGTGCTCGCCCCGCTGCCCATGAAAATGGGGCAAAAGTGATTTCTTCTGTTTAATAAAGAAAACGGAAACTTGTGCATATTACTTTATCTATTCCCCAACCTCCTTTACCCCCCCCCCCCCCACATTCCTTTGGTAAGAGCGAGACAGAGTTGGAGAGGGGGCGTGGTCATGTTTGCTCATAATTGAAATTTCGCGCTAAACAGGAAGTGGCCATTGCCAGCGCTTTTGTTGCGGCCAGTTCAAGTTGTTCGAGTTGTGTCGGAATCAACTGGGGCTGAAAGCTTTTCAGGGGCGGGAAAAGTGGGCGGGAAAAGCGGAGGCGGAGTGGATGCCAGCACATGGCCGAGTGGCGGGGAGAATGCAGTTCATAAACAACAGCAGGAGATGCGAAAATGCAATAATATTTATGAGAAACACTCTGTGTCCGGGGGGGAGATATGCGATGGCGAGTGCAAAAGAAAATTAAGACCGAAGAAAATGGGAAATGTGCGCGAACAACATGCAGCAAGGAGAAAGGAACGGGGGAGTGGCAGGAGCACTGCTACCCGGGAATTGTCATTGTCTTCAGATCCAGATACTACACATGTCTCTATCTCCATCTCGGACCACTCGCCTCGCCATTGTTGGGGCGAACAATGCCGATGACTGGTAGTTTCAGGGAAAGTTTCTTCCAATATAATGTCGGCATATATCGATCCGAAATGTCTTATTTTTCTGCTCTTTAAGGAGAAAGATGTAGCTCTGGGTAACCATTATTAATACGGACAATGGGAAATAGTTTTTGGAGAAAGAGAAAGTTAAAATCGAAAATTCTCCGGCTGAGATTTTGTTCGTTTGTGGAGCACCAAAAAGTTAAGAAATGTTTGCAAGGGGAATTAATATTGCTTTTATGTAAATCGAACTTTAAAGAGAACAGAGTCTGTGTGAATAAATTGAATAACAAAGTTGGAAATACATTTTGGTATTTTCCCAATTGAATTTCTTGCATTTAAAACTCTGGATTTTCTGTATTTTATTTCGTGTTTGCTACATAGTTTTCACACATATCTGCATGAAAACTTAAACTGTAACTGGGTGTGGCCACAGGTACTGCTGGCCAGGAAAGTTGAATAATATCCAAGGAACTTGGAAACCTACCTGGATCCCTGGAATTCGGATTATGTGTGAGCGGGTGAGCTACTGCCTTGAGTTGCATGGCCATACATAGTGTTTTACTTGTCTGGACATTCTTCTTCCCTGATATTCCCTGGCATTCCATCTATCGCAGGGCTGCCTGCCCTCCAGTTTTCCCGCTGCATCCATTTATTTTCCACTCTGGTGTCGCTGCCGTCTGTCAAGCCAGTTGCTCGTACATCGCAGGCCCCCTTTCCGCCCGGGTTTTCCTGGTTTCCCCTGTTTTCCCCCCATTTCCCTACCAATTTCCACCGCACACACGTACGCCGCGCTGCTGTGTGACATGTGCTTCCTCCGTTGTATTTTTGTTCGCGCGCCCCCCATTTTTTCCACTGTTACTTTCCACATGTGAAATTGAACTTTGCATCTCGGTGCGACGCGTCGCAACTTCACAGATACAAAATGCAACGAAATTTTCATTTGCCAGCGCCGATGCTGCTGCACTTGACTTGTGGCGCTTCTCTTACATCTGCTGCTCCCCCCCCCCCCCTGCCCACCAGTTTCCCCCCTCGGTGAGCCATCCATTCGGACCGCCTTGCAGCATCGCTTATGACGCTGTTTTGACACTGCGAACGCGCGCGCGTGTTTATAAATAAAATATATATGGAAATTTATATTTGTGAAATTTTTCCACGCTTCCTCGGGATGCTAGATGGTGGTGCACACATGTGCTACTCCACTGTGCACCCTTCTGGCTTCGCGTTTCCTTTGAAGTTCATAAAAATTAACAAAAAATCAATTTACAACACAAACGATGCGCCGATGAGGCGAGTGAGGAATGTGGAGTGCAGCAGAGTGAGCTGGAGTGCTGTTGTGAATGTTTTCATTGCAATCGAATGTGCGCTTAGTGACGCCGTCCTCCTCGCCTGTGATCTAAACCGCCACGCCCACCGGCCGCCCTTGTCCTTGGGTGGTGGTGGTGGCTCCGCAATATAAACTGGCATATGAATATTTCCTGCGAGCGTGTTGATTGCCCATCAAAGCAAAGCCAAGGCCAGTGCAAAAGCAGCAGGAGCACAGCAAGAGATTTGCATACAACAAACACCAGTCGGCAAATAAACCCCCTAATACAAAACGCTAGTCTTTCAGTACAGAGAGAAAAAATTAAGGATATTACTGGTAAATCATGCCAGAGCCAGATATTTACAAATTAAGAAAAAGTCGAGCCCGGAAAGGCGTTATTTTTAAGACTTGTTCTAGCCTTGTTGCAAGGATTTTAAGAGTGTCTTTTAAGCGAATTGATAACCAATTTAAATGGTTTTTTTTTAGTGTACTTGTGACTGTAGCGTCAGGAGGAACATAAAAATAGCGGCGATTATGATGAAAATATTCATGCGACAAACGGAAGCCATATCTCCTGGCTGGCTCCCCCCGACATGCGATGCGATGTGCTGTGTGAGTTGTTTATGTGCCAACGATATACAGCACATTCGGATTCCACTTAAGGCGCTACCACCAATGTATGTGAATGTGCTGGAAAAGTCCCGATACATGCCGAAATTCCTCTGCCGAATCAATAGCCCACGAACCGATGCGCACTCGAGAGCCCGGGAAAAGCGCCTTCAATTGCCATGCAAATGCCGGGCTGAAAGCTGAGCACTGAGAGCTGAGAGCTGAAGCTGAGCCAGCTAAGGATTGCCGCTAATAAAGCGGCAAACGTAATTAAATTTAATGCCGGGATGCTCAGACAAAAGCCAAACGGGCATGACGACGCCTGGCCCCAGACCTAGCCAGAAAATGTCTAAATCCAGGCATCGAAATTCAATTTACTACAAAATCCCATGCATCGATGGGCTCGACGACAAACAGCGGCGGAATAGAAAATACTGGAAAATGTGTCTCGATTTCGGCAAATCCTGTCATAAATTTAAGGCTCCAGCAGCAACGCCGGGATCTGGCGGGGCGGTTCGACAAAGGAAGCCGACACGCAGACGACCCCAAAAAGGAAAATATGCTGATGTCGATGCCGAATTATGATTTGTTTTTGTCGACTGGCCCCCACCATTGGAGGCGCTGGGGGGAGGGGGCGGTGCGCCAGACTTTGGGAAAATGAGATTTGCCCCAAGGTTGCCATCGTCGTTGCCCAATGCACATCCAGCCGTACCCTAAACTACTCACAACAGCCAGCCGGCGGAGGCGACGCTCGTCGTAAAAAGCAGCAGGCACCCTGACGCTGCCAGGATCGAAAGCCAGACCCGACACATCCTCGACCTCGCAAATTATAAAGTTGTTTGGCCAAAAGTGCTGACGCTCTCGCACCATGGCTTGCAAGTTTTCTGTTCGTTTTGAAAAATGTGCCAAAAGCGAAAAAAAGGAAGCCAAGTTAAGAAGCAAAAATACAAAAAAAAAAGTATAAGACTTCTGCACGTTTTATCTAACGCACATTGATAAGGATTTTTGGCAGTCGTCGCATGATTTGCAAGTTTGCACAAAATGCTCTCCAGCAAGATGGACGCTTTGTGCAGACGTGAGCGAAAATGGGATGACCCCTTGGCATAGTTTGCTCCGGATTTACATTCCGATGATCAAATCAAGTGGTCAGCTAGCTCGGCAAGCTGCTGGGATTGTGACCAGGTGTTGGCCGGAGCAGAAAATGAAATTCAAGCTTAAGGGAACCGAATAATCTGAATTCAGGAACCTCTTGCATCATGATTGGCCCTCTCTTGGGATAAGTACTTGGATATGTACTGCTGTTTCTCAAAGCAGGAATATTCTATCTAGATTTAAGGGTCAACCTAACTTAAGTTAACGGTGAGGCAACTCAATGAAAGGGAAATGTAGGGAGATACTACAATTCTTAAGGTTTATATATAAGCCCTATAGATAAATCATTTATTCCACATCCTAAATCCATAATTTAACATTATACAATCAAAGCCCCACATACTGCAATTTTGATATGAATACAAATAACCCCCTCTCGGTGCTCGGTTTAGAAACGTTTCATTCCCCGATTTCGGGAATATAATCCTGAATTTTAAACAGTCCCCCTTGGCCTGACTCGGGATTTCCTTCCGAGAAGCGGGCACCATTACGAGTAAGACTTCCCCTCAATAATTTGAGGGGAAACCACCAGCTCGTTACGGGCGGAGTAACTGGGTTTCGGCGATTCCCGCTTCTGGCAATCGTTAGCTGTTATTGTTATTGCACGTAATACAGTTGCTTGTACTCACTGTTCCTTTGAAAGTCCTGCGACTCCTCGTCCGCGGAAACTGCTTTCAGCTGCAGGCAAGTAAGCAGGGCCAGCGCCAAGCCGACAGCCCAAATCGCTTTCCCATTGTCCGGGCATCTCGTTCGTGATTTTCGGTGTGTGTTGTCGGGCTGCTCCTGCCAGTATGTCCTTTGCATGGCTGCTGCTGCTGTCGTTTCGATTGCTGCTCCTGTTGTTGTCCTTGTTGTTCTTGTTAATAAAAGCTGCATGGCTGTCATTTTGTTGTGCTTGCGGTGCGTTGTGCCAAACGCGAGAACGTCTCGTCATTTATGTGGCAAACTTCAATTTGACCAAAGTGTCAAAGAAACGCAGAGAAGTGCAAAAGGAGTACAGAATGTTGCAGCAACTGCAGTCGAGCGCGTGTGTCCTGGCGCCCAATAAACACGCGTTTCCTTGTAATGGCCGCGCGGCTATTTCCGTTTCCGCTTCCGCCGTTGGCCTTAATGAAGCGCCAATGTACTCTGCGCCCATAAAAAGAGCATTTCACCAGACATTCACCAATGAATGCATGTCCGTGGGACTCAGACTCAAACTCAGATCAAGTCCGCAGCATCGTTTAATGTGCTTTTACATGTTTATTTGCCCTTTTATGGCATTCCTGTTTTTTTTTCGGCGGATTGGCGGTCCGGAATCCTGTGAATAGAAAAGCAAATGTCGGAACATGAGTAAGTGCTGATTGTTTTTGGGGTACACAGAAAACAAATTGTAACTTCAAAGATTCTTTAATATTATGTCAGTTCAATTTACGCCTAAAAAAATGAAAAAAAAATATACGTAATTAACATTTGCAACTAAAAGCGATATTAAAAATATATATGAAAATGTTATGGAAATATTTATCTGTGTGCTGTATCCACTCTTTGGCAGAAATATGAAAACTAATAAAATGTTTATTCACTGGACGGACGCAGCCAAAGCCAAATTGAACTCGTAAAGAGCTGGCCGAAAAAGGGTAGGTCCCGGAGTCGAATCAGGGGCCTAAAAGATTCGCGGTCGGGGGATGAATGCCCTTTGCCTGCGCACTCCTCGAAATTGGTTGTTTTATGTGGCCATCGCATCGATGAAGTGTGATTAATGGCGCATTTCAATGTGAGACGCGTAATTAAGGCTGTAGATTTATGTGCCCGGTCGCAGCTGAGCCATGACCTTCCCACCCCCATCGAGAGTCCTCCCTGGCACTCAGCTCCTTGACCCCGACTCCTGGCCGATAAAAGCGAGCCCTCGATGAGTGCTGCTTTATCACCAAGCCAAATGTTGCTGCTGCGCCCTTTAATTGCGTGTTTTGGCAACACGAGTGTCGACAATTAAACAACGCATCGAAATTGATAAGCCAACCCCGCTTTTCATCCCCCTCCCCGATGGAAAGCCGCCCGTGCGTCCTGCTTAGTAGGTCGTCGGCCTAATGCTGCCGCATAAATGGAGTGAAGACGATCGTGGTACCAGGCCGTTTGCCCTTAACCCAGAAACCCGAGGCACGCATAATTATGCCACATTTTGTATTGGTAACCAAGCGTTAACTTGGCTCCTTCAGCCTAAGTGTGTGTTAGGCTTCTTTTTAATGAGCAAATGCAGCTCTCACTGGAAGAAAGTGGTTTCTCGAGAATTTATAGGTAATTAATACAAGGAAAAGCACTTCGATGCAACTTGCAATCAGGATACCCCAAACTTTATACATCAATTTTTCTGCAAGTTTCCGCTTCAGGGAAGACATTGGGGCTAATGTTATTTTTAGCCTGTTGGCATTTTTTCTGGGTGTAGGCCCACCTACTTGCGGAATTATTGCGCGTGCCAAGAAATGTAAATAAATAAAATATGTGTGAGGCTCTCACGAAAAAGTTCATACATTTTTACGATGCCTTTTGATTAAAAGATAATAACTTGAAATACTCACAAGGAGAGAGAGAGTGTGTGTTGTCCTCGGGGATGGCACCCCCTACTACCTTCACCCGAGTCTCCTACACTCCCTTTCTTGTTACCTGAACATAAATTAACAAGGGTGAGCTCAGAGCACAGGCCAGAGGGATTCGACTCTGGGGCTATTGACAGTCAAACTTTGCTCATTAGTAAATTTCCGACAAGCCACGCATGTTCGTACATCTGTTTGCTCCAAGGGGCATATATAGTAGCCTTTATATATAGTCTGAGGCGGTGTCGGAGTCAGCTGCTGCTGCTGCTCCTGCTGCTGCTGCTGCCTTTCGCCCCCTGTCATTCGGTTAGCATATTTTATTGCTGATTAATTAACTGGAGGAACAGAACGGGGAGCGGCCCTGGTCTGCTGATGCTCCGCAGTTGCATTGTGCCGTTCCGGCTTGAACTTTAATGACACCAAGTGGAAGATTTGCTAATTAAAAAAGTTTGCCAATGCGAGCACGAAACACGAGAAGGCGAATGAATGGAGAGCAGGTCCTGGGGACCGGCAAAAGTTAATTTCAGCTTCCGTTTCCGTTTCGGTTGTTGTTTTTATTTCTGTCTGTAACTATAGGCAACTATTGATATGCCCTTAAAGCTCCAGTTAGGCCAACTTAGTTGGCATTTACGGACCGAAGAATTGGCTGTCCAATTTACAGGGAATTGAGTGAGTGTGTGGTTTTGCTGTGCTGGAAATAACACAGTTTGCCCAATTGAATTTCGTACCAAAATCCCACTAGATCCGAGGCTGATCTGCAGTCTATTTTGGTAGCTGCCAGCCGCAGGCAATGGTCAATGTCTACCTGTTTATTTGTATATTGATTGCTTCACTCGGTCAGGTGATGCTCCTCCAGGTGGCCCACCTATCTCACCCGGCTCTCCCAAGATTTTAGCCTTGTCAAATTACCGCAGCCACTCCATCATCGTTAGGCCCACTCACAGAGCCCACTCCTTCGCAACACGGGCTGCCGTCATCAAGGCTCACAAATTTATGGGCAAATGCTCAACTTTGCCATAAATGTTCATCATAATGTGACACAATTTCCTCAAGATTTAACGCCGCATAAAAGCCCGAAGAACATTCCCATATGGTAATGGAGGGGATTGAGTGTGGGAACGGGAATGGGAATGGGAATGGGATTGGGACTGGGACTGCTGCTGGGAGTCTTCACCCCCTCCCGGCCCATGCATTGTGCAATTCGCATGCTCAATAAAGTCAAAGACGCATAACTCTCGGCGTAAGCGGGCGCTGGCAGCTGGCATAAATTTCAAAATAAAATAATATATAAAATACTATATAAATTCAGCTGCAGTCAGTCAGCGCATGCAGGCGACAGATAGACGCAGTGTGAATTTAACTGACAACCTCTTATCGGGCAGCTGGGAGCGGGCTTTAGGGCACCAGGCAGCAGGCACTCGCTCCTTGCTCCTTGCTCCCTGCTCCCTGCTCCTTCGCGGACGCGGACGTGAATGGGTTGGGGATGCGAAGGCGAATGAGTGTGTGTCCCACATGCCTGTGTGATATATCATAAGCATGCGTCTGACAAGCGTAAGCACCGCCGCTGTCACTGTCACAGTAGCAGCAGTAACAGAAGCGGGAGCCCAAGGAGCAGGAGCAGAAGCAGGACAAGGAGCAGGCGCAGGAGCTGCGGCAGAAGCGCCAACTTCTCGGCGTCAACGCGTGTTATTACACCATGCGGCATACTTTTAGCGCCACTCAAAGAACATTTCACTGGCCCAGAGTGTGTGTGCCATTGTGTATGCACTGAGGGAAATGGAAAAGTCTTACATTCCAAGAAAAAGCTTGTTGTCATAATGGTTTCTCATTATGAATTAACTTTATTTTATGCACTTTGATGTATTTCTATAAATACTTGAATTTTTAATATTATATTTTTCTTTTAGAAAAATATTAAGTTGAAAACAAAAAACTGTAAACTGTGCACTCGAAACCAATCTAAGAAGTACTTAAAGGTTTTCCCTCAGCTCTTTATCTCTAATCAAATTTAACCTCTGGCTGCACTTTCGGGGAAAGAAAATCGTAATCTTTGAAATCCACTAACGCTGATTTCTATTGTCAAAGTCACGAAGAAAATCTCAACTCGGAGAGCATTTGTTCCCAGTATTCCTGACCGTGTGTATAAATAAAAGTTGAGTTATGACAAAGGGAGCCAGAGAGCGGCGGAAGCAAAGGCAACCTGCCCACTATGGCTTGATAATGCGCACGGTGCTGACTTGGCCGTGACTTGGAGCGTGTGTTTGCTGCGTTGTGTGCGTGCGAGACGTTTAACATGTCGTATGCGCAATTTGTGAAATATGCGAGAACAGAGCCTGCCAGCATGAGCAATAAGTTCTCCTTCCCGACTCCCCCTCCGAGTGTGCCTGCGAGGAGGAGTGTGTGTGTGTAAGTAAGCAATTAGTTGCCTTTTCAGCTGAAATAAAAGCAAATCGGGTGAGTGCCAAGGAAGTGCGGGGTGGGGGAGGATAAGCAAACACCAGCTCATTAATATCCTTTATGCGTTTATTACATCAGCAGGCGGCGTCTTATGAAAAAACATGAATTAATGCAGAGCATCGCCCCCAACAACGGGCAGAAAAAATAGCAATTAGGCCGGCAAAAGGCAGTTGGCTCGTGCATGCAAGAGGAATCAATCAGACAATTCAATATAATTGCCCTAATTTATTTGTCCCGCTCCACGGAGCACTTCAGCGTTTCCGCCCCGCCAGATAATTGCCAAGGCTCAATGGCGAAGGCATAACAGAGGCCGAAAGCAGAGACCAAGTGCAGCGTTCTTTGTAATGAAAATTAAAAATTAATGCCCAAAGGTAGGTCCATGCAAAAATGCTTTAATCAAATCCCAGAGCACGCCTTCGGTCTGGGTAAATTTTTAATATGATTTTTTCTCATTTTTTTCTGCACGCGCGTGTGTGTATACTATATGTTTTTTATACTTGACTCTTGTTTAAATAAATATTTGCCATTGAGGCGTTGACCTTTTGGCCTCAATGGGTCCTTTGCATTGATTGAAGTTTTTCATTTTTCCATTTTTTATATTCTTTACGCTTTTTCCATAGACGCACTCCATGGACTCCAAGCTTGTGTTTGGGCAGCCGGCCAAGGCAAACATTCAGGCACACAAACATAGGAATGAAGTGAGCTCCTTGTACATGAAGAGCATATATTCATTTTTCATTTTTTCCATTCAAGGGAACAGATTGCGATGTAATTTGGAGCAAAATTCACTCAAAAAGCATTTTAATAATACACATATTTTATATATTGTTCAAAAATTAAATCACTAGAAAAAGGTTTATGTAAAGAAAAGTTGTAAAGTGCTGTGCCAATAAAAAGAATTAGTACGATTTTGAAACCAAAGTATGTGTGGAATTTTGCCACTTAAAAAACAACTCAAATTCAATTTTTAAATTCCTAAAACATGAATTTCCATTAAAGCATTTAAAAGTACAAGCGGAGGTGGTCACTTTTATGAGGTGCGAGATGGGGGACGATGGTTTGAGTGAATTCATTTTATCTCTGTGCGTCCTGCCGTGGGCCAATTTTCCTGTGTTTTCCGGAAATCACAAAGGGAAATTACATAAAAAACTACTCCATTTGACTAATTTAGTGCACGCATATGGCCCCCAGGGAGGGGCGAGGATCTGGTTTGTTTTTGAAAGCAGGATGGACACGGAGTTCCGCCTTTCTCATTCTTTCCCTTAATTTCCCGGCTATCCCTCCTTTCCGGCTGTCAGTCACAGGAAAGCTGAAACTCGTCGTCGCCAACCCACTGGTTGGATACTCCTCTGATTCCGGCTCACGTCCCACTCCCCCGCGCCGGTGTCCAACGGCCTGACAGCTTTATATAAATAAAACAAATGGGTAAACACGACGGCTGCTGCTTCGGCTGCGGTTGCCACCAAATTTACCTTAAATTTGACAACATGCGCCGGGCTCACAGGTGGCGCAGCTGCGGCCGACTTTCATTTAGGCCACCCACCCGGACATGGCCCTGAGCTTGCTCGTGGAATCACCCGCAAAACTGCCTCCCTGCAATCCCGGCTCATCCGTCAATCAAAGCGGGCGATGCCTTATTTATTTATACAGTTCGGCGCGGCTTTAATTTGGTGCTCTCGCATATTGCGTTAAACTTTGCTTAATATTAATGCCGTCGCATTCGTCAGCGACAAAGTTTTTGCAATTTAAATAAACAGCTGCCGCAATTAAATTAAACGTTTTAAATTTCGAAGGAATATTTACACGTGTCAACGGACCCAGGCCTCGTGCCAACCCCAAATTTGAATTTAAATTGAAGTTAGTTTGGCAGTAGGCCGCACAGCATTCCCTTTGAACGCCTTCTAATCCTTCAATTAATAATCTTCAGCTCTTAACTTTTTGCCCAACAACAACAGGGACGACGGCATGCCAGAATGTAACCCAAAGTTGTGTTGGATATTTTTTGTTTTGGTTGTTCTCTGGACGAACCCTTTTCGTGGTTGGAATTTTTTTGTCAGAAACAATTATTTAACGCTCGCTCCTTGGGGTTGTTGGCTGCTTTTGCATTTTTATTTTTCAACCCGTTCGCTGAATTAAATATCCAATTTATCAAGTTTTCATCGCTGGCCGGGGCCTTAAAACTAAGCGCTCGACTTGCCATTGCCAATAATTAAATTTTCTCGAAGGCTGCGGAGGCGTAGAACCTGCTGGGCGGGGGCGGGGGCGGGGGCGGAGATGGGGACAGGCAGATGTCTCCTTTAAGATTTCAGCTTGTCACCTGGCGCTACACAAAAGGGCGATGGCCCGAGGGGGCGTGACAGGGCTCATTTCATTCAAACACATGACGTTTAACCCACAATTGGCCCCAGCTCCATCCCACTGAGACACACACCCACACCCACTGGCAACAGTACCCAGATGTCCTTTTGGCCTTGTTTTTGTTAGCTTGTCTCAGCCTTGACTGACTTTGTTTATCTTTCATTATTTATTCTCTTATCGGGGCCGGAGCGATAAAGTCGCCGGCAAAAGGCGCACACCCATCTCCCATAACTAATTAATTATGCCTTCTTAAAGCGCCGCTCGTTGCTACCCAGCCCACGCGGCGTATGAGTAACATCCACTGATGGATGTACATATATCGTTTGGTAGTGAAGCTGGTAGTGAGAGCTGTCTTAATCCACTTATCCCACTGGGAATCCGTCGGGTGACGGACTATCGTGTGTGGGGAGGTGTGGCGGCAGCCACCTGGCTGCTGGCCAACGGAACAGCTCGCAACTTGTTTTCGTATTAATTAGAAAAATAAACAAAGCGCCAACCGCTGAGAAATCAAATTAAAAGTAAATTGAGAGCATGAAGGACTGCTGGGGTGAGAGGGACCCTTCTCGGAAGAGCCAGAAACAATTACGGACCCCGCGGCCCAAACCCCATTTAATTAGCGCGGAAAACCGGCTGCCGTACATGAGGAACAACTAACTTGGCTATTTAATTAATAGTCGTGAGCAGCGAATGACACAAATGCATTTGCGGGCTGCACTTCACTCCGCTCTCCATATTGCCATATTGCCGAGTCGATATTCTAGAGTCGAAGCAGCGCATTTTTAATTAGCTCGAGGGGCCAGAAATAACCCGCATCGCGGATTCTTGACATATTGCCAGCAGCTGAGAGGCGGCAAGATGCATGAGTGAAATGGCTGAGGCGTAGCACGTGCCGCTTCATGGAAAATTGTTTGCATTTTCCATTTTCCATTTTCCACTCCCCTGCTCTTCGAACAGGGCGTGGTAGTGTCAGGCATGTGGGTGGGTGGGTTCAGCGCGGTTCTAGATTACACGGCCGCCTCCCAGTTATCGGCTACTTAAAATAAACAGTTTAATGTGCAAACTTTTTGGCTGGCTCGCCGGAACAACAAGCAATCAGCAGTCCCCCAACCCGAGAGCCCTCTTGGTCGGGACAAACAAGCCATACAATACACACGAACAGACACAGGCTCCAGCTATGGCCAAAAGTTTTTCGGGGCAATCATTAAAATTCATTTCCTATCGACAGTCAGCCGAGACACACAGCCCGGCCGGCACACACACACATGTATCCACGTTATAGATGACGCCATTTAGTTTGAATATCTATGGCAGCGGCCACATCCTTCGAGTCCACATCTGTGTATACACTCGGTCCTCTCTCTCTCTCTCCCTCTGTGTGTTGTGTGTGTTTTTACAAGTGCCTCAGAGCGATTTGAATGCGGCAATTCCTTTTGAATTGATCCCAAAAGTGACCTTTGATTTTCGATACGATTTCAGTCATTTTCACATGGCCCCTGCTAAGAGTCTCCAGCGACGAGGAGAGCCCCTGGGAGGCTGACGGGGCAACTTGAATAGAAGGAGAAAAGCTCAAGCCAGCGAAGCCATTTTGTTTGTGCGGTTTAAGTGCCCGCATTAGTGGCGAATATAAATTTTCTCTGTCCGTGGAACCCAAAAACAGCGAATGGAATGGTGGAATGGCAAGAGCGAAGCCGAAATCAAAACCAAAACCGATGCCAAAAGCCCGACGACAACATCCTCTGTGACAAAAGCGACGAAACGATGGCAAAAATCAAACTAAAAGTTCCCCTCATGAAAATCATAATTCAAATGTTGAAACCAGCACACAGATTTCGCCCCTCCGCATATGCGTATGAATAGCAGCGGCAAAGAAAATAGTTACAGGGATGAAAATAACACTAGTAAAATGTATACTTGTTAAATATTTTATGTATAACTTTGAAGTGAATCAAGTTGATTTCAGGGAATAATAAATTTATGCCGACATTTTTTATATTTAACCAACGATTAAACATCATTTACTTCGTAATAAATTATGAAAGTATGATCTGCTATAGACTCATAACAAAAAACAAATATATTTTTTTGAATCTAGTTTGTAATACTATTTTCAAATGCAAAATATTATCTTAAGCTTAGTGGTTTCCTGTTGAACCAAGAAATATATGAATTAAAACATTAGGTAAATAATTATTTTTGAGAAAATTAAAAAGAGAGAAACAATTGATGTTAATGGATGTAAATGGATGAGCTCTTATAATATAAGGCAATCTACATAAATCAAACTATTTATAAACGAAAAATATGATCCTAAATGCTTAAAGTTAAGGTTTTACTATTTCTGTAATAAGTACAACACATTTTCAAAAATAAGCGCTAAAATCTTGGCTGCAGCTGTGTGTGCGTCTGCTAACCGTGTGTCCCCGCCCCACTCTCCACCTCCCGTTTCGATTGTTTTGTGTGTGTGTACAATGGCAACTATTGAAAATACGCAAAGCCTCTTTCGGCATGTCCTTGTGCTGCTTCTGTGATTTCGATGCTCTGCCTTTGACCCCCGAAAATTCCCAAATTGTGTCCCGAAACATGGAATCCCTTGCGACCCCGAACCGAGCCATGTCCATGTCCCCGTTCTCCGTGGAACTCCGGCTGAATGGGACGCGTGTGCGTTTTGTTTTATTGCCAGCTTCGAACCGTTGCCAAGCCGTTTTCCACTGGGTTTGCTTAGGGCAAACACTTTCCCCGCTCCTTTGTTGGCCCATTGTGTGCGGGGATAATCGAAGCCATAAATAACAGGCGCGAAAGCTTCACGTTCGCGTTCGCTCTCGGTTCTCCTCCTTTTTTTTCGGGCTTTTTTTCTGCGATTTTGCGATTCCCGGGGAGGGAGGAAGGGAAGGGTATATATGGGGTGTACGATAACAAAAGTGCCAAAAGTGACAAACAGCAGGCGACCGTCAACACTGCCGCCACCACCCATCGACCAAAGCCAGAGCCAAAGCCAACTCGTTAGTAAATCCAATTTGTGCGTGAATGTCAACAGTTTCGGTGCAGTCGCAGTTAGAGTTACTATTACTGGCCGGAGTTCCAGTTGCCACTGTGCCACGCCCAGTGCCAGTGCCAGCGCCAACCGCCTCCCGGGAATCCATCGGTAAATAGTGACTAACAACTGGCGACAGAAATCGCGTGAGCTGACATGTGACCGAGTTTCGGAGCGAGGGATTCGAGCGCTTTTTTTTAAATCAATTAAAAATTTACATTTCATTCACACAATGAATAATTTGCATAATAACCAGGCGCACACAACAAAAAAAAAGTGCTTCCCAAAAAACAACACAACGAACACACAGAGCCTGCTTACATACATATTTTGCGATCGCATAATTAAACGTCCAATTTATGCACGGGAACAAAAAACAACGAGTTCCATATGGCTCGAATTTTATAAACAGTTTTCAATTAATTACAGCACTCGCTCGAAAGGGACATTTTAAATTCAGGACCTGCATCCGAGGCAGATGCGCCTGATGCATTAACAATGATTACTGCATACATTTTGGCGCATTTAAAATTTCATAAATTCATTTCGCTCTTTAAATTAATTTATCACATTCATCGCATCAAATCGAGGCAAAAAGGAGGGAAACTTTTGTCCAGGAATCCAGCCTGGGGCATCTGCGGTCCTAGGATTGACAGTGCTGCAGCACTGGAAAACATAAATCGGCGCTGTCTGTGTTAAATTTAGACCTCCGGGCGACAGCTAAAGCCAGACAAAATGTCTCAGCGAGAGATATTTCTCCAGAATTTACAAATGCAGTTGTGTCGGGCCAAGGGAATTGCTGTGGCATATTCCCCAAGCTATCCGGAATTCTATAACCGTCTTTGAAGAAAATCCCAGGCGTGGCTCCGAGCCTGTGAAGGGGTGCCTTCACTCTCCGTTCTCCTAACAAAATATTTATTTATACAAATTTGCAGGCGCTCTCAGGCGCAAAGACGGCAAACACATTAAAATCAATTTCATTTGCACAGAGCATAGAGCACGGCTGACCAGCAGACGGAATGCAAACACTTCAGAAGAGCAAAGTAAATGCCCAAAAAACGAGGAAATCAGTTCAAGGAAATAAAACAATATTTAAATAAATCAAAATTAGCATCAGCCGCAAAAATGCTGCAGAATGGCAGAGCCAGAGCAGAGGCACAAAAGTACAAGTATCTACGAGTTACAGTTGAGACATCTGTATCTGTACATCTGTACATCTGTACGAGGTTGCCTGTGATTCGGGCCGTGTTTTACATAATGGAATTTCCATTTGCCGAAAATAAAACACACGACGGAGGCGGCGTGGCAACGTGCTAAACAAAATACCAGCCCAAAGCCACAAGATGCGGATACACATGTATCTGACTCTGAATCCGAACTGAATCTGTATCTGTGGCTATGGCTGTAGCAGCCTTAGCTGGATATTGGGATCCAGCAGCATATTGTATCTGTTGTGTGCTGTGTCGCTCGTCATTTTAAATACCAAATATATTTTGATTCCATTTCGGTCAAGGGAAGAAGAAGGAAAACTTCATCTTCCTCAATCGGCTTGCGGTTGGCTGCCCGGCACAGGCACGGGCTGCTCAGCCTGCTGGCTGCTCAAATTGACATTGAGTTATGGCAGCCTCTGGTCAGAACCTGGCCCTGGTCCTCTCCTCGGGAATCTCCATTTAAACGATTTTTAAAGCCCGCCACTGGAGTGCACTGGACAGGCGGCAGCTAGACCGCAGTTAGGAAACGAAAGCACGCCTGACAGCATAACAAAATAAGCGAGTTAGAAGGAAAGAAACAGAAATGATTTATGTTTACTTGGGCTACCTACGCGCGGCTTTAATAAATACCATAAAAAATGGTTATGCTGTGGAAATATATTTAATTGCCGCCAGAACCCGAAAGGGGAGAGGTGGGGGAGAAATGTTAATAAATGTCAAGACTGTTTCCACTCAACGGACAAAATGAGCAACGAGCTTGAAGTTGACACCCCACTGTCCACCGCAGACAATGTCATCAGCGAGCGGAGATGAAGATGGCCATCAAGGGGGTGGATTCTTTACTTTTTATTATTTTTCCCTCTGCTCCTCCCCGCTTATAATTTGACATAATTTATGAGTTTTCAATTTATCATTGCTTTTGGGGGCTGCTGCTGCTGCTGCTGCACTTGCTGCTGCACAGCCACTGTCATCCGCAATTTGCTGCGCATTTCGCCCTGTCAAAGCGAAAGTCAGAGCCAAAGCCCGCTCGGAATGTCAAATGTCAATGAAGATTGCCCGATTGTGGGACCCGAGCCCGAAATTGCATGTGAGGCACACATGTGCCCGCTCCGCTTCTCTCCGCTCTGTTCCCACGTCGCATTAGCCGTCTGAGCCGGGCCTGCTGCCTGCTGCTGATCTCTGTGGGAAGAGGAAGTGGCGCTGACAGTGGAGAGCGCTTTCTCCCACAAAGCATAAAATATTGCCACTTGTCAGCAGCGCGCCCTCGCCCCCTTTCGCCGCGCATGTTGTTCTTGTCATTAAAGTCGTAAGCACTGTCACGTAGCTGTCAATTTACAAAAATCGCATTAGCCAGAAGAAGAATCTACATGCTGCGGGGAAACAAATTCGGCTGAAGTACATTACACAGAGCAAAAAATGTAAAGTACTTCTTTTTCGATTAATTTGTTGCCAATCGTTGCACAGTATAAGCCGGTATTACTATAACTGCAAACCAATTGTGGTTTTTAATTTGAACAAGCTCTTTTTAAACGTTATCCCAATTTAACCAATAAATATTTACTTATTGATAACAGTTTGAAATTAATTGCATTAACAAACTTTTTAACAATCACATTGCCCCACATAAATGGGAATTTATTGCTTTTTTCAACGTTTGAAAGAGAAAATCACTAAAGAACGGTTAGTTTTGAGCAAGCAAATAATGTATATTGGAACAATGATCAAGTTGTAGGGATTCTAATTGACTGTTATGTAACTTATTCGTAAAAAAACGCTCCAGCTAAAATAATTATTACATATTTAATGTAAAAAAAAACTAATTCAAAACGGACTTTACTTATCCTTAAGAAAACTAAATCTAAAATAATTCGTACATATTTCTTATATAAGGAAATTAATTCAAAACAAAATGGAGGAAAATGGAAATTCAGCAGAATTCATCAGAATTAAATACCTTTTTTCTAAATTTAAATAGGCCCCGCATTGAGCTAAAATATGTCAATCTATTCTAACCAACTCTAATTTTAAATAATAAATGTATTCAGAGGGCTTAAAAGCATAATAAAATAAAGCAGCACGTAAAAGTATAATCTAATTATACCTAGAATAATATTAGAATTCTTTTCAGTGTAAGTATGTACTTGTTATGTGCTAGATGGTATGCATTATGTATGTGCATATTTTTGACAACTGTCGCTCCGCCGACTTGACTGCCTCTCACATCATTGGGAGTTTAGGGCCGGAGATTACGGAGTCGTAAAACCCGACACTCAACGGCGTGTCCGGGTGGGTTGGCCGCCAAGATAAGAAGCACTTGGCGGGCTGCACATAATTAGCGGTGGCCACTTAACTAGCTCCCCGCTCGGCCGCCATTCCTCGGCGCTAAATGTCAGCGTAAATTTGCATTTTTAAGACGCATAAAAAGGACTTAGCAGGAGGCAGCCGAAAAAAAGCGAAGTACAGGTAACCGGTAGACGGTGACAGGTAACAAAATGCAAAACATGCGCAACAGGAAACGGGAGTAGCCGCAGGACTCGAATGCTTTTAAGCCTGGCGATGGCGCAAACTTCCCCATCTAATGAACAGGGAAAAGCGGTTAAGGAATTGTCGCGGAGAAACACCTTGGCCATGTGCATTCACAGGGATTTTCCATCGCCCGCTCCCTGCTATCAAAAGCCCCCTCGATAAACGGCTTTTCAAAAGCTTCATGCAGCGCAATTGAAAAAAAAGTAAAATCAATTACAACAACAGGCTTTTCCAGAAGAGCCCTGAAAAGCATTTTAACGACAGCATTCAGAGCTCGTCGCGCGAGTTCATTCAATCATTTACATAAAATTTTATTTAACAAGCGAATTCCAAAGGCTTTCATTTTTAATGCAGCCTCCTGATCCCATATCGCCCCTGCCTCTAGCCCCCATTTTTGCTGCTCCTCCAGCTTCCGGACTCCGTAGGGAGCAGGCAGCTGGGAGCTGGAAGCTGAAAGCAGAGAGTAATTCCCCAGAGATTCGGGCCACAAGCAGGGTGAAAGGGGCTCGTATGTGAGTGCGTTTAATGCGTGTCTGCATACGCCATGAAACTTCATTATGAGGTCTTCAATATTTCTGCAAATAAAATGCCTGATGCCAGAAGCTGGCGAAAGGCTCTCCGTGGCTGGAAAATATTAGCATACTTGGGGGGGCGCAGTC
Source organism: Drosophila punjabiensis (assembly GCA_008042585.1). NCBI lineage: Eukaryota > Metazoa > Arthropoda > Insecta > Diptera > Drosophilidae > Drosophila > Drosophila punjabiensis. Next base: position 78,697 of record VNJR01006682.1, read on the forward strand.
AAAGTTTGTTTGCCGAAACAAATTAACCTTGAATATGCCACATAGAGCCATAGTCAAAGCCAGAGAGCCTGTCAAAACGAAGCTGAGCCGAGGAAATTATGCAAATATGTGTATGCCCGACGCAACAACAATGGATGTCACCGATAAGACCGGTATCCTTCAGGCAGCCAGTCAGACTGTCGTCCTGTGGCTGCGGCTCCTGGAAAATTTATTAATTTTAAGCAGAAAGCCAGAGCAGAGACAGAGTCTCTTTGTCGGTGACTTTGACGTCAGCCAGCTAGCTGATAAGCAGACGCACGCTTGACAAAATCAATAATGGCAATACTGCTCTTGTTTCAGTTCTCGTGCTCCGTTGCGGCTGTTCCTGTTGGTATTTGCATGATTAATGAAGCCACGTAATTGATTACACGGCCACGCCCAGGCCGGGCTCAAACACAAAAAAAAAAAAAAAGAAAAAAGAAAGAAATGACAGGAAAAAAAAGGAAGAGAAACAAAGGCAAAGCCAAAGGCAATGGCAACAGCAACTCGAACTTTCGCATGATTTTGTATCATCGAAGGCAGCAGCAGCAAGGCACACAGCTGATTGATGCGTCTGTGGCTGGGACAAAGGCAGCACCGCCCTGTCCCGCAGACCCCTTCTGCCGCATCCACCTCCTCTTCCCTTCATCTCCAGAGCCATTCTCATCCCGATCTCCGGCATCATAATGCGACCACGCACGTGCGTGTGGCACATGAATACACAGAGGAAAAAGCTAAGCTATAACGATAATAGCTTCATGCACTCTTCAGTCAAATGATGCTTGTACTTTTTATTTTAATGAACTGAAAATTCTCGAAAATATTTGAAGTAAACCTACTTCACCTATAAAGGGGGAACCAATTACAGACCGATTACAAGTCTTTAGTAGGAAGAAGTTCCCTAATTGCGCGTATTTTCCTCCGTGCATGATTTTAGCCCTGGCAGTAAGGCGGATCTGGAGTTGGAGCCAGAGCCAGAGCCCGGACCCGAGCCAAAGCCAAAGCCAGAGCCAGAGCCAGAGCTGGCTGTCATTGACTGCGGATTGGCGTTGTCAACGATGCAGCGAGCTTGATGACAAAGATGATGATGCAGCCGCTTTCAAAAGCTGCAGCAGACAGCTGGGGGAAGTGGGTTTGGGCATCGGGGGCTGGTGGCTTTGGGGCGGAAGTCGGGCATTCTCATGCCTGGTTATTTATGCGTAATTTCTATGCACACACGCAGGGCCAGCTCTACCAGCTCCACAGCTCCATAGCTCTCGTCCTGGCAAAGGGAAAGCCATCCTGAATGCCAGCCTCTTCAGCGCCAGGCCCCCAAGTGGTTGGTGGCGGCTCGGCTTTGCTGTTTCTGAGCTGTGGTGGCCGGAGCTTTAAGGCCCTGCACAATCATCAATCAAAATCAAAAGCCAAAGTACTTTTGACATTAATTTATTCAAAGGGGATACAAGCACTTTTCAACTGCACACACACACGAGAGAGAGGGAAAGTTTGCCACTCACTCTGCATTTATGGCATGACCGCTTGGCCATAATAGTTATTTAATTTCGAATCGATGGCATGCAAATTCCTCTTCATATTCGGCTAAAGTAAAAATATTCTAATTAATATTTATGAACGGCAGCGACAGCGACAGCGGCAACGAAGCGGCGACGCGCTTTGCATAAATCAAGAGCATTTGAATAATAAATACGAATTATGCATTTAATTAAGATTTGCCACAAAAATCTACCCTCGGCGGTCCAACGAGATTCGGCGGGGAACTGTGGCAAGTGCAGGGTAAACAACGCTTCTATGATTCCATTCCATTTCCATTTCTATTTCTGCCTTTTTTCCTCGATATTTCCCATTGTGTTCCTGGCAATGTGCGAGCATATCTGCTGTCCCGCATGGATGTGCCCCGTTTTGGGGCACGAGTGCGATTTTGATTTCCTCGGCTTGCATCAGTCAAAGCGAGCGGCGAAAAAAGCACCGAGCGAACGCCGAGCGAATTCAATCTAAATGCAAATGCTTGCGGTGTGCTTTTTGTTTCATCCTTGAGCCGCGACAACAGAAACATCGCCAGTGGCAGCATCAGCATCAGGATCGGCATCGACAGCAATAGCAGGAGCAGGAGCAGGAGCAGAAGCAGGAATTCAGGTGAAATCGCAACACAGAAAGCCAATTAAGCGACTCAGACATTAATCGAAGCCCGCTGTAGATATCCTTCCCCCCTGGAAGGATATAAAAAAAAAACCATATATGCAAGGTAAATGCAATTCACTGTGCTTAATGCTGAAATCGCATTTGGTCAACAGCATTTCGCTGCACGGAAAGTGTCCTTTAAGCTGGTTTGGCTCTGCACAGGAAAACATTTTTTTAAGTCTTGGAACTTTGGTTAAGTTAAATCGATATGATGTTTGCTGGGAAATCAGAGTTTTAAATATTTATATATTTATAAATATTAAATAAAATAATCTTGTATTGATAAAATATCTATAATTTTAAGGTCATCAAATTTTATATAAATTAGTGTTTCCTATAAAAGTATGTATACTGAATGTTATGTTTAAGTTTAAATTTCATTTTATTGTTGTGTAGTAGTAGCAACTTTTGGAAAATTAAGGACATTTCAAAGCATCCCCCGCCTTAAAATACCCTAAAAATCAAACATTATTTCGCTCTGTGTTTTTTTATTTGTCCATTCCAATGCAACTAGATGGCCATGTTAATACGTATTTCCAATTGAATTGGAAATGCTCATGCTTGCCGTATAGTTTCTATTGCATTAAGGGCCAATAAAAATTTACAAGCATCCTCTGCACGAGAGAGAATTTTCCTCCGGGGTGTGTTTGCCTCCGCTCAAGTGTGTGTTTGACATGAGATAAGCTCGTTTTCCCCGGCTCGCTTCATTTGCTCCGTTTACAGAAGTCGAAGAGCTGCGCAAATTGATAAATTATGGCAGACTCCCAGACTCCGGATCGTGGACCAACGTTGAATTGCCGGCAATTAGCTGGGCGAAGGCAATTAGCATTATGTGATAAGAGGTAACAAGAGGCAATGTAACGAGCTTATCACTCGTTGTATGGACGGGGTCAAGGAATTCCAGTTCCAAATTGAGACGTGGAAGGTCAACGAAAGTCTGCTCCCCACGGGGGAATTCATCTTCATCAGTGTGCGTATGCAAATCAGGACGAGCACTTTAAGGGCATTAGAATCACAAATATCTAAAGCGGCATCTGCACACTCGCACAAGGGCAACGGAACGATTCTTGGGAAGCCGCGACGTGACAACACGCAAATAAAATAAAATCGAAGCCTACTCCCCAGACCCAGACCCAGGCCCAAGCCCAGAGCCAGACTCTCAGATATTCCGACTCTGAATCCGCATGGAAATAGATACAAAGTAAATATGCTAAGTCGCTACGCAGGCGAGAGAAAATACATAAATCAGAGCAGGGACAAAATGTGAAATTAAATGCAAACAGTGGCGAAAACGACGACGCGGAAGCATAATTGAACTTTGAGATGCGCGAGCGATCTGGGGCGGAGGAATTTTCATAGTCGGGACCTGCTCCAGACGCTCGCTCTCTGCTCATTAAAGCCAAATGCAATTTACGCCGATAATTTGCAACAATTTGCATACTACGTGCGGATGCAGGCGGGCCCAGGCTGCCGGGTTCGACGTCACCTGCACTCTACGTGCTTCACCTTTTTAATTGCAGGCTTAGCCGGGACGCGCTGGCATTTTGTAAATTTCGTTAATTGGAAAATGTGCCAGCCAGCCAGCCAGCCGGCTATCCCGCAAGGCAGGATTCATTCTAATTTTCGGCTATATCCCCCATGTGGCCATGGATCAGGCCGGATTAATTCCGTTGCTACATAATGGCATTCCAAAATGGCTATCGCCTGAAGCGATCTAACTGGTTTATCTTGCAATCTGCGCAGGCATGGCATCTCTTCATTATGCATAAGTTGCACACAAACAAATGTTTTCCAAGCATTGCCATTGGTATTTACACATAATATTTTCACATTTTCCCGAAGCTCTTGGGGGCCAAAGCAATTGTTCCAGCAGCGACTACTGGCTGCTGAATTTATTATGCATAAAATTGCAGCAGAAAGTCAAATAAAATATGTATTGAAAGTTTTATTGTTTGGCAGGCAGCAGCAGCAGCAGCATCGCCGCCTCACAAAGCTCACATATTTGCACATAGCACACACATTTTATGGGGAGCTGCCATTGGCAGCATTTTCGCAGCTCCCGGCATTTGGTTTAAAATTGAATTCTTTTTTATGCATTTACCTAAAATTTCGTTTTTTGGTGCTGGCTCACCGACCCCCGACTTTATACAGTGAGGCATCTTTGGCACGAACGCCATTAAAGAGAGGGGATTTATTACTTAAATTTAGAGTTTAAGTTAATTAAATGACAGATTTGTATAAAGTGGAAACATAGTGATATCATTTAATCGAGAATATATTAAGGAAGTTACATTTTTTTCCTTGCTTTGCATATAAAGCGTTTTTAGGGATATTGTAATAGATTATTAAGTATCCTTATTGCAGGTCCTGCTACAGAGGCTCAACTGTATACGCAATGTTTTCATCGCAGCGCCTCGCTTCGCTTGGTTTTGTTTCGTCCTGTTCATATTTTCAACTTTGTGCGGGTGTGGCTTGTGCCTTTTATATTTCTGCCGGATTTCTATTTGCCTTAATAGACTAAACTCTGGACAGGCTTGCATGTATGCAGGGGTATACTACTGTATTCCGTGTATATGTTATGCCGCATACGTGCTGGTCCAGGACACGGGTTTTTTGCTTGGACCCAGCCGGAGTAGGAGTAGGAGTAGGAGGTCCTTTCACGGCGCTGGCTTTGCAAATATCCTGCGGCGGTGGCGTTTATATGAGCTTACTGCTATTCCGGGGCACAAGGGGCGGTGCAGTGGATTTTGTGATTTGCTTTTTATGTGGGCCATATGTGCCACTACGTTGGGATGTATGTATGTATGTATGTATGTGTGTTGCCTATACGCACATGGGAGTTTTGTTTTGGTTATAAGGCGCCAAGAGGCGCTTAGCGAAATTCATGCAAAGATTTGACCGGATTGTTGCCAAGGTTATGTTCCCTTGCAAAAAAAAGGAAAAAAAAAACGAGAAAAAAGAGAAATGGATAAAAGATTGCCTGAAAAAAGTAAAGCGGAGAAAGTGGAATTTGTCAATGGAGTCCCGGCTTTTGATTTATAGAATTAAGTCAAGGAAAGTAAAAATAGACACAAAGACGAATTAAATGAGTCTTAAAAAGTTAGAGTTAATTGAAAGCGCACTTTGCTGAAGGATAGTTATTTATATGAAACTAAATAAATCTTGTTTGTAATAAATAAAAGCCAAATACAAATAGTTGGAAAAAAATCTATATAAAACGATACAATTTAAAGCAAGCTGCAGTTAATTATAACAATTAATAATTTTGAGCATTTATTTAATGATTATTGACATTTTATGGTAGAGTGTGTGGAGCTTAAGCGAAGCTTCTTAAAAATTCGTTTTCTTAACACTTAATTGCTAAATGAATAAGCTAATGCAATGTTTTACAGAATTTTGGTGTTAAATTAATTGGTGTAACTTTAAGATATAATATCATCAAATCGCGTTAACATTAACAATAAAACTGCCATCTTATAACCTAGTAGTGTTCCTTTAAAATGGTTCTACTTCCATTTACTTTTTAGTCTCCCCAAAAATCCAAGCAGTAAACGCTACATAAATCTCAGTCGTGGGGCAGCCGTCTTGAAGCATATTTCCCAGAAGTGACCATCAAAACGGCAGCCCACTTCGTACATGAAAATTTGAAAGGCAAACAAATCTGTCCCATAAGCAAACCGACTCAAGGACCATGGCAGGGATCTATCCTGCGAATGGAGCTGTAAGCCCCGACTTACAGCTACAAATCAGAGGGACTCAGACTCACCCCGGGCTTCTTGCGCTTGCTAATCCAACGGGCGGAGGAACTTTCAAGGCCTCCAACTGGCCACTGGCGACTTGGAAACTTGGCAACCGGGCAGCCGGGCAACTGGGCAACTGGGCAACTGGTAACTTTAATTTATGTTTTCTCTTTATCAACAACTTTTGCTGCTCGCAGCTATTGTTCTAATGCACTGACCCGTATTTGGGAAGATGTCTGCATAAACAATTTGTATCTCGTATCTTGTGGATGCTGCACTTTCACTCGCCCGATGACAATTGTGATAAATTATTGCGCCACGCGACCGAACCGATCAGAGGGGCTTATATATGTATACCGTTATATATGTTGTGATATATCGAGGAACTGTTGCGCCCACTCTGCGAATACAGGGACACACAGATACTGACCACTACAAATGAAACCGCAGTGTGTTATTGTGTCATTAATTTCGCCTGTTTCTTTGTGAGCTCTGTGAGGCCTTTTATGGGGTTTTTCTTTATTTTGTATATCTTTATTTTTATTTTTCCCGCTGCTGCCGCTGGTGGTTTTTTCTTTTTTTTTTTTGGCGCTCAAAGTGCGAAAACTGACTGGCGGTATTATGGTTGAATTAATTGATGGACAACACGCACACACAACCTCGCAGGGGAATCGAACTCGAGAACGTTAATGAGCCGGCGTGACGCGTTCAAATTTCCATATGATTTACTTACTCCCTCACTCGTGTTTATCTGTTCTACGCACTTTCCGCAAATTCACTTTTCCATTCGAGTGCTGTTTGTTGCTGTTGTTTTTCCCGCACACTTTTCCTTGCCGCGTTGCCGCCTTGGGCTGTTGTGGCTCCGCTCGTAATCCGCTTTGCCCGAAATTTTAATTTTTGTTCCTTTTTTTCGCACTGCAGATTTTTCGGGAATCCGCTTCTCCCAGTTTTTCTCTAGTGTTTTGATGACTGGAGTGTGTTATTCGTTTTTTTGTTTTCTCTCTTTGTTTTCCCCTACTCTTGGCGAGGGGGCGGGGCACACGCAACCTGACGGATACGGATGCGCAGCATTCGAGAGTCACGCACTAATGGGCCGCCTTTGCTTGTTCTAATTAGCCACATAAATCGCAGGTTGACAAAAAAACATCGCCAGCTAGCTGATTGCTGGCTCCACTGCCAGCTGAAATTTATACCCCTCGGATGCTGCAGAGGCAAAGCCGACAGGCGATTCTAAATTTGAACCTCGCGCACGACGAACCAAACGCTGCGAGCCACGAACAAGAACGGACAAGACTAAACACGAGCGCAACGAGATGGTCCCCGGTCGGTTCCATATTCAACTCGGGCAACATCGGGCAAACATCGGGCAACATCGAGCAACACGCAACGAGTGCCGACCGTTTGGCTACTTACAAGCTAAGTGTAGCATGTTTGAAAATGGGAAAGAAATCATTTTCTAAAGAAAATGGAGCACTATCATTAAAGCAATAAATGTATTTGGGATATTAACTATATAAATATTTTAGAAAAAAGGGGGTTGAAATATATATTTATAAATAAGTATTTCGCAAAACTTAATTCCGAATTAGAAAAAGGAGTAAATAGAACAAATGGCAGCATACGGAACTAAAGCATACTGCTACGATTGTAAGCCAACAATATAATAATAACAACAACAATAATAATAAAAATATTAATATCTTAATTTTTTGTATATATATTTATTTTTATAATTTTAAAGTGTGTCTTTTATATATGGACTGCAATGGTACGGGGAATGTTTCCCATTTATTCAACTCGCCAGAAGAATTTTTTGTTATTAAAAAAAGCAAATGTTTGTATGTCAAAGAAACTTAAGATTCGACGAATTTATAATTTATTAATAATACGAAATAAAAAATAAAATAAAAAAAAAACAATATAAATACTAATTATTTTCCAGCACTGTGGTATAATTATTTGGTTTTTTTTTTTCTTTATGGTATTTTGTTTTATTTTTTTTTTTCGTAAATTGAATCCCATTATAACTTATCT
>VNJR01006683.1:0-10098 GCA_008042585.1 Drosophila punjabiensis
GAATTTAATTAGTCTTCATTTTCTATATACTTTTGGATTTTTATTATTCATTTATTTTTCTCAGAGTATATCTATGTATTGTGAAGTTTTCATGTTCAACTCGTGTGGTTAGTTTTGGTTACAACGGGGCTTGTGCAAAGTTTGAGGTTAGGGTTATATTCTGGCGATACCGCATCGAGTCCCGCCGAGATTTAATTTGCACTTGGCCATGTTGGCCGAACTCCCTGGCATGCCACTCGTTGCGGTTTCACACACACCACTCACCCGTCTCACACCACGCACACACACAAGCACCCGCCTGTTTTGTTGCGTGCTCCGCCGCTGGTCCTGGGCCGGCACAAGTCCCGCGCTGCTCCGCTCCGGCTGGTCCGGCTGATCTGCGTCAGTCGACGGCTGGGTTACTCCTCAGTTGACTTCCTTCGAGGTGGAGGCCCGATGGCCTGCTGGTGGCTCCAAATCTCGGAGTCTCTTCACTGGCACAGTCGTCTCCACGTGGAGTGGCCCTCGCCACTCCGTTTCGCACAAAACACGTCTGTCTCTCCTGACGATCTTTTCACTTCTCTCCCGACTTTTTGCATTGCCAAGTTCTCGTGGCTTCACTTAGAAACTTCTCGAAGTTTCTAAGATCTCATTTCCTCTCGCTCTTTCCTTAGGGCGCGTGCCAATTTTCGGGGGTTGATTGTATGGCGTGATCGCGTCCTTTCTCGCTTACTCCTACATACTTGGTCTGTCAGGTGACCGCTGCTCGTGGTGAGTTTCGCTGTTAGGCTTGTGTGTGTGTGTCCGTATGCTTCGAGCTTTTCAAGCTAGTGATGGTAGTTTTGCGGTGGCTTAGCTTAACTATCGTGTATGGCTACCGGTAGCCTTAAATATATTTATATTAAATTTTAGTAACTAGGATCTAGATTTAGTGCTTATTATTTACGTTTGCCAAACAATATTATTATTTACCCCCAGATTGTTATTACTATTATCTATTTATTATTAAGTATATATATGTATTTATTATTATTATAATATTTATTTGTGGGGGCCGGCAGGTCCCTCACAATCCAATAGAGGACCTCTCGGATTGTACTCCTGCCTAAAGCAAAAGTGCAGCCATGTGAGGCCCAAGGCTTACAGACCGATAAACTTTACCTCTTTTTCTCTCTTTTTTTTCTAAAACAGCTCGATGTGGGGTGACTACATTCGACCAACCAGCATGCGTAAAGATAACAGACCTCATTCTTTTCACCAAGAGATACATGGTACCGCAATGAATCCCCTAAAAAATTAACACAACCAGGCTGACCCAGAAACATAAGTCAAATACCCAGGCATTGTACTAAAGAGAAAGCTGTACTGGAAGCCCAATAAGATAGTGCGGGTGAAAAAGGCTACCATAATGCTATATGCATTCAAGAAGATGCTTATCAATACTGGGTCTATGGTGGCAAACCATTGAAGAGAAGGCGTACAACAAGCTAATGAAGAGAAGTTCAATTGGTCGAGACATGAGCAGTAAATCTGATTACACGATAGCCAGAACGTGCCCGGATGTAAAACCAAAAACATTAATGGGATCTAATGACTGGAAAACAGGTCGGGACCTGCCCAACACCTTAATACTTACACCGATGGTTCCAAGGTGGAAGGAGGAGTAGGATCATATAAGCTGTACACACATTGAATTGAGGTTCTCGTATAAGCTACCAAGACAATGCAGAATATTCCAGGCGGAAGTATTCGCCATCAGAAAAGCGGCAGAGCTTGCGGAGAAAATAAACATTCCACATGACGCGGTCAAATGACAATAAGATTTAGGCAATCGTCAGCGGTTAGTTCCAAAAATTTACTGGCAACGACTAAGTTAGTGAGGAGGTTTTTATTTGAATTCGTATTTCTCAACACTCAATACCGAAGTAGAAAAAACGTCTACAAAGACCAACCCGGCCCTACTAACCGTCGAAGACAAGAGAGCGCACTCTCTATCACCCGCTCTATTCATTCCAACTCCTACATAATGGAGCTATCAAACCCCACCACCGGCTTCAATGGAAGACGCACTAACAACAAGTAGTGCCACAATTTCTGCTACCACAGAAAAAGTCACAGCAACATCTACAGCAACGAAGCAGTTCGGCCATACAGACCAGTATGGATCGCTACAGATGAAGCGTAAGCTTAGTCCGCAAATCATGCTTGGTAACAAACGAACAAACCAGGAATTCCAACAAATTTTCCAATGCAATACGCTCAGTAAACAAAAGTGGCCTTTTCGACACCAAGCATGTGCCTGTTTGGGCTAAGTCGTCAACTAAATTAATTCTTTCCAAAAAGCGGCAGTTCAGCGTATAACTCGCCGGCTTTGGAGTGGCCGACAACTTAGAGATTCCTCTTTAATTGATGACATCCGATTTGCTATTTTTTTTTTTGTGGAGAGGAATAGCAAGTGATTCCTTCCAAATAAAGAGTACGTGGGAAGTTTCTACGGATAAGGTAAACAATTTAAGAACGGGCTTGCAGAGTGACTCGGCACAATAGCTAAGCACACATTCAGATATTCCGCCTGGACCTGGCAAACACATTAAGATCTAAAGAATAAGTCTGAATAAGTGGAATTTAAAATGTTTGAATAAGTGGTCTGAATAAGTGGAATTTAAAATGTTTGAAAAACTGTCCAAATAGATCGACTATGTTCGTTTATTGTTTTTTAATGAAGTTTCTTGGGCTTAAGATACTTACAATTATATTTTATCATATTTAATTTTCCTTCAAACTATTTTTTCTTTTGCGGGATTTATATTCGGGTCTCTCTGAATCTTCGCTTTGCGGATGTACAAGGGGGCTTCAGTCATTGTTCGTATGGTTATTGATTGTTTTTGCTGCTACTGGCGTTTCCCCAGAGTTCCGAACCATAGGTCCAGATCGGCTTTAAGCACGAGTTATAAGGTAAGACTTTATATTCGAGTGGGAGGGCGGAGTGGTGCTTTAAAAGCCAGTAACGGCTGCTGACATTAAGTTTTATGTGTGTTTAGAGCTTCGATGTGCTTTCTCCAGGTCAGCCTCCTATCTAAGTGTATGCCAAGATAGAAGGCAGCTTGTGGAAGCTTGTTGCTTAGGGCCAGTGGTTGGCATTTCGAGCTTAGGGTGAATGTAATATTCTTATAAATACCAATCTGCTATCCACTTTTCAATAGCCAACAGGTGGTGGTTAAAATTTTCTGTTGCTTTTATTGGGCATTTTGAGCGACTGACAATGGCGTTAGCGAAGGTTGAGATGAATGTCTTGCGGCTAGTCGGGACAGGAGCACAATTCCATGGGGTACTCCCGGTTCGATTTTACGGATTGTTGAAATGAACGTTTTACATTTCACGGTAAAGACCCTGTTTCTAAGGTAAAACTCAAGCAACTTATGGGTGTTTTCCGGCAAGAGAGTTTTTATTCTGTTATATTCTGTGATACGTTCAGAAATAGAGCACTTCAGTATTGCTTATATTCAAAGGCTGATGAGCCGATACAAAGAAAGCTGGGATTAATCTTTGCCTGGGTCCGGGATCATTGTAATAACAGATTTTTTTCATTGATCAGGAAAGTAGCCCCTTTTTAATATTGAGCTGAATATATATGCGATGCAACTGACAGCACATTCGGGCAATTCAAATATAATTTTGGGAAAATTACATCATGACAAAGCTTCTGATTTTTAGGATTAATTTGTTCTTTAATGGTCTAAAGTATTGTTCTAGTTTCGAGAGGAGAGAACGGCGACAAGCCGGACGTCCGGTAGAGTGAATTGGTTGAATGGCGTGTAAGGCTCTAAGACGATTTGCAAGAGATGGGCAAAACTTTTTGCCTTTTCTTAATTGCTACGCCATGTCACATGTTTGTGATTTGGTACCCAGCTGTATTTTGAGAAATTGTGCTAGTGCGCTAAGTAGTCCACTGTCCAAGCTGTATCAGTTGTCTCTTTAGTTTTCATTTTTTCCTAAAAGTTGGAAGGAATCCTTCATAATTACCCTTCACAAAAAGGGTAGTAAATCCAATATCCAATATCAATATATAAAACTACAGAGGGATTGCAAAGCTTAGTGCGATTCCAAAATTATTTGAACTTTTAGTTACTGCTCAGCTTCAACACCAATGTAGCTCATTAATGTCCACCTCGCAGCATGGCTTTATGAGACAACGTTCTACTTCCACAAACCTTCTTGAGTTTTGTTCTGTCATTTGAAACGCGTTTAAATTCAACACACAAACTGATGTTATTTTCACAGACTTCAGCAAAGCCCTCGATTCTGTTAATCACCTCTTACTTATAAAAAACTTACACTTTTGGGCTTTCCTATTCTGTTGATTAATTGGATCGCCACTTATTTATCGAACCGAACTCAAAAAGTAGCTTTTAAGGGTTCATTTTCAAATCGTGTACAGGTAACTTCGGGTGTCCCGCAAGGGAGTCACCTTGGTCCACTTCTGTTTGGCATTTTTATTAACGACTTGCCTGATGTGGTTCTTTTTTCCCATGTGATAATGTAGGCGGATGACGTTAAACTATGTTTGCCACTGACGAATTCAAATTCTCATACGATTTTGCAATCTGTCTTAAACAATATGTTGTCCTGGTGCAACAACAATTTGTTATTTCTCAACAGCTCCAAATGTAAATTTATGTCTTTTTTCGAAAAAATTGTTTCGTTGCAAATTATTCTATTGGGACAAGTGTTCTTGAACGCATTTACTCAGTTACTGACCTTGGAGTTCTGTTTAAGCATAACTTAAACTTCACCGACCATATTGGCATAATTGTTGGTAAAGCCAAAGGGGTTTTTGCCTTCGTTAAGCGCTGGTCGAAGGAGTTTGATGATCCCTATACCACTAAACTCCTTTATGTCTCTTTTGTTCGCCCAATTCTGGAATATTGTTCGTGCGTATGGTCACCTCAATATGCGAAATTTCAAGACCTTATTGAATCAGTTCAGAAACAATTCCTTTTGTTTGGTCTACGGTGGCTTAATCGCATCGTCACCCCCTTCTAATAACGACAGGATGTCGTTATGTCGGATGTGCCCGCCCTCGCTGAAGGATCGTCAGATCTGCCACGGAGTAGATGTTCCTTCAAAAACTTATTAATGGACACATTTCTTCATCATATTTGTTAAGTCAGTTCAGTTTCTCGGTCCCTGCAAGACAATCGCGTTATTTTCGACCGATTGCACTAAATATATGTAAATCGAATTTTGAGATGCACGACCCTTTCCGTGTTTTTTGTTCATGCTATAATGAATTATATTCTTTGTTATACGTTGAATTGTACTTAGATATTAATGCACAAAATATACACCATATGTATATGGTACAAAAAAGACACCTGTCCTTGACTCTGCCCACCTCATGTGAGCCGGAGCATACCATTAAAAAATGGATATGGCTTACAATGGCAGAAATAAATAAACAAATAAAAAAATAAATAATCTGAGCAAATGCAGCAAATGCGGCCGAAACCATACTGCCAACTACCGGGGCTGTCCTGTCTATAACGAACTGAAGAGCCGCCTGCATCAGAGACGCAGTCATCCGTATACTGTTCTACATTCTGTCAAACCAAATATCTTCACCCTATCAACAACCACTCCTGGTGTCTCCTATGCCAGCGCTCTTCGTTACTCTGGAACAAAATGCGTTATCGCATATTGAGGTGACCATAGGAACGAACAGTATTCCAAAATTGGGCGAACAAGAGACACATAAAGGAGGAAACACATAGTTGTGTAGGGATCATAAAACTCCATCGACCATCGCTTAACGAAAGTAAAAACCCCTTTGGCTTTACCAAAAGTTATGCCAATGAAGTTTAAGTTTTTCTTAAACAGCGTTCAAGATCACTTGTCCCAATGGAATAATTTGCAAAAAAACTTTTTAAAAAAAAAGAAAAAAAGACATAAATTTACATTTAGAGTTGTTGAGGAATAGCAAATTGTTATTGCACCAGGACAACATTTTGTTCAAGTCAGTTTGCAAAAGCGTATGAGAGACTGAGTTCGTCAGTGGCAAACACATTTTTACGACAGTATGGTTCAATTAAAAAATTGGCTTAAGATAAAAAAGCTGTCGACAAAGGTCAGCAAGAGAGAATTGTTTGCTAGGCTGTGCAAATATTCGGAGAAAATCTGAATATGCTTCTCCAAGAGTGCTAGTGAAGAAAACGAATGGGGAGCTTAGACTATGCATTAGATGTGGAGAACTATCGATGGCACTGTCGACACTATCGATGGTTGGCCACTATCGACTCGCCGTCGATCGCAGCCCTGCACTATCGATAGTTTTCCACAACGCTTTACACATCACAATCACATGCCACAAATTTTATTGAATGCAAAAATAATAAACTTTTAGCGTGGAAAAGTTTCTAACAATTGTAGAATAAGTTTAAGTAGGATCTATATTATCTATTTAATCTATATTTTTTTTCCAAAATAGCTTAACTGAAATGTTTTTTTAAGTTGTATAACGACAATAAACTACGAATGATTTTTTTTTTTAAGATTCCCGCATGTAATAAAGTTTTGTTAAAATTTCATTTTATAGCTTTTTTTACATTTAAAAGATAAGCATCACACCATCGATAGCACTATCGAACCTCTCGATGGTTTGAGAAAAACAATCGCTCGCTATCGATGGCGCCGACTATCGATAGTTCTCCACCTCTAATACTTTGTTTTATTTATTTTAGTTTTTAAATTAAAAAAAAATTATCTTTAAACATTTCTTAATCTACAAACTAAATAATGAAAATAATTTGAAAAACTTTTTTCTCTTTTTTATTTAGCTTGAAATTAATTATCGACTACCAGATTGGCTAAACCGACCACTGTGCGTTGGTGGGATCTCTGGTTGCCCTGCTTCCAAACCATTGAATATTAATCTGTCGACGCTCTTCTTGCATTTCCAGATCTCTCCGTAGCCCGTCGGCAATTATCGAGGCGGAGGATCCCTCGTCCAAGAGCGCATACGTATCTACCTTTCGACCGGCTCCGTTCAGCGTTTCTTATCCTCGTGGTTCCTGGGCTGCGTCTGGAAACAGCTGACTGCTAGTTTCCTCCTTAGTGGCGCCTGAAGCCACCTCGCAGTAGAGGTCATCGCTCCTCGTCCGTACCGTGTAACAGACGGTGATGCATCATGCGGCATCCTTTGAAATGACACTCTCCCTGCGCCTGGCAGGATCTAGTCAGATGTTCACTTCGTAAGCATGTGAAGCAAACCCGATGCCTCCCTAAAATGATCCACCTGCCCGATGGCGAAGCTCCAATGAACTTTCGGCAGTTCGTAAATGCATGTTGTCGTCCACAGATTAGACAACCTAGGTGTAACTCATCCTGTTGATTGCATCCGTAAATGCTCGCATGTAGCACTCGATGCGTAGGCTTCTTTCCCTCGACGTCCAAAATCGTACAAACGACGTTTGCGTACTCCTGTTCTCCACGCGCTGAAGTGCACTACAGTAGGAAAAGGAACAATCGCCGCAGCATGTCTGGTCCAGTCCCCTCGTTTACTCGTAGGAAGCTTAGCCAGAAGCTCTTAAATGAGGGTTGGGTTACCCAGATGCTGCTTCGCCTCTACTGTCTGCAAAAAGGCCGTGAGGTTGCTCACTTGGGTTACGAAGGGAACTATCCTGTCAGGTTGTGCTCCGAGATCTGTTGCACCTCTCGCACTTTGTTCAGTTTTGTGCGTATAAGGTGATCCGGTCGGCCAAACCTAAAGCGCAGCTGCTCCATCACGGCGCTGACGTTCCCTGGATGAATCCGTAGCGACTTCACTGTCTCTTGAGCGTCATCCTTCAGCGCCTTCAACAACCTCTGGTTGTTTTCAATATCCGTGCAGTTGATTGCTCGGATCGTCTCGGTGAACGCACATAGGACCACTTATCGGCCAGCCCTTCAAATACGGGCAGATTCGGAAGCTTTCGTAAGGACCACCTAAGCTTACGAACCGTAGTGCATCAACGTCCATAAAAAATATATACATATGTATGATGGTGTCAAACAATAACGCGGAAACAGAAGCGAAGAAGATTGCGATATTTCTCTGGTTAGATGAAACAAAAGCTACGGAATTATGTAACACAATGTTTCCCAACGACGAAACCGTACATGGCATGGATGGCAGTGTGCTGGCATTCTCGGATGCGTCTACATCTTCGTCTGCGACCGTGGTCATTAGACGTTCATTGGAAGACGTGCTAAAGGCCTTTGATGGCTATAGTGTTCTACTTTGAAACTTTACAATGGAATCCAATAAGTTTCAACGCCGTTTTAACTGAGACTTCGAGACAAGCTTTCGTAAGCAAATCCAGCTATGCGACTACTAATGTAACTGTGGCCAAAAGTATGAGGAATCGGCATAATCGGCATATATGACAAAAGCCTGCAACTTTACCTCCTTGATGGCTGGCGAAAATCCTCCAACTGAACCCTCCACGAGGGCGCCGGCTGGGCAATGGGCACTTTATTATCCCGGATATCGGGTAATGCACTGTTGCCCGTTGTCTGCTGTAATACAGTGTCTAGCCAAGGCTACGGTTCAATCCCTCCTGCCCAAAAAGCCGGAGGAAATGAACCACTAGCCATGGTTGGATGTGCCTTGGCGGCAGGCATAAAACGCAAGTGGGTGGTACCCCTGAAATAAACCATTCTGGAGGGACTAGAGGAACAAACCGGGGCTGGGATGTCAGCCCAAACGTCGGTGGAAGGCGTGACCGCTACCACCGGCGGGCACGGAGGGGAGCAATCCCCTTTGCGTGTCGCCAGCGGTTACACCTTCGATGTGACGGGAGCAGGTCATGTCGGTTGCAAAGCTACTGCCACTATAACGACGCAAGGGAAGCTAAGCCGCTCAGGTGCCATAGTCGATACAGACACGGACCTGGAGAGCGTGCAGCTCTCTAAAGAAGAGGAGGAGAGCCTTCTCCGCTCGCCGAAACCAGGCACCAGCTCCCCGCGCAGGGACGGGCCGAAGCGGTCAAGCGAGGGGATAAAGGCAAAGGCGCAGTACAAGGCTGCCCTTCGCATCCAGAGCCGGCTCCAGAAAAAAGCCGCCCTATCCCTATTGCGGAAGGCAGGCTTCACTACGCCAAACTCCCCCATATGACCTCAACGGGCGGATTCGCTAACAAGGTGGAGGAGATGTTTGCCAACAAAAGGCAACGCTCAACCGAAAGCGCCATTATGGACGCACCGGGGAGCAAGTGGCGACGCGGGCCTAGCGAGGTAGGCCCTCCCCAGAAAGCGAAGAAGCCCAACACGAAGCCCGCCAAAGCTAGTGAGGTGACCAAACGACACTTAATCGTGGCACTCATTGACAGAAGCGATGAAAATGGCAAGATGTCCGAGACGCGGTGGAAGACGGTGCATGCGTAGCTCGTTGAGTCATTGCTTGCACGGATGGAGGAAGATCCCGAAGCTCCCATGCCCACTTTTGATGGTGCCGGGTGGCTGAACGGGGTCAAAATCCTGAAGTGCATGGATGACCCGACGAGAAAGTGGCTGACGCAAGCGGTCTGCCAACTGGAGGCACCGTGGGAGGGGGCCAAGCTGGAGGTGGTGGATAGGGAGCTAATCCCGTCCATCCCAAAGGCGAAGGTACTCTTCCCCATTGCGATCCAAGGGGACCAGGCGCTGAAGCTGCTGCAGCGTCAGAATCCTGACATCCCGACCGCGAATTGGAAGGTTCTGCATCTCGTGACCCCGTTTCCCAAAGAGGGGGGCCAAAGCGCAGTCCTCCAAAGCAACCAGGAGGCGGAAGACATCCTCTATCCCAGATACGGGAAGATGGCGTGGGGCATGGGTAGCGTATACCTGCGCCTCAAAAAGCGCCATCCCGGGGATAAGGATGCTCATACCCTGAAGGCAGGCGAGGTGGAGAAGGACCTAGGTCTGGAAACCATCGTGGATGCCGCCCAGGGAATGACGCTGGCCGAGACCGACGAAGAAGAAGGCGGTGACCTGACGCTAGCAGTCAACCCGTCAAGTGGAGGTGAGCACGGTACCCATGACACTCAGGGTGCTGCAGCTCAACCTTCATAGAAGCAAGGTCGCCTCGGCGGAACTCCTGATAGC
>VNJR01006684.1:0-18831 GCA_008042585.1 Drosophila punjabiensis
TAAATAGCATTCAAAACATAAACAATTTAATTGTTTAATTGTGAGTGTTGTTTTGCCGCAGCAGAGAAGAGATCAATAAATAAAATAAAATTTAATTATACCGTACATATAAATATTCAATGAATACGTAGTAGGATAATAATAATAACAACAAAAATCTGATAATTCCGTGCAATCTATTTCTAAAATAACAAAACACAATAACAACAACAACAGCAAAAGCCATAAAAATAAAGTATATTAATAACTCAAGAACGCAGAACCGATAAGAGCAAAAGAATCAAATTGAATCGCAAAACTCAAACGCAAAACGCAAATCCAAATCGTTAAATCCAACCTAGACTTGCCATATACCATACTTACTAGACGTATCTATATATATCCTTAAAAAGATATATGATACTCCAGCAGCTTTAACAAACAGAAAACGTGATAAAAAGTAAGTGATCTTTGCTTGCGATTCCATTAAAATCCGATTTAGAATCGATATCCGACACTCGCGGCAACAAAATCACATCAATCATGCTGGGATTTTCCTTAGTTCTTTATTATTATTACATTTTTTTTTTTATGTTCAGCCTTTACCTTTCCTGGGTCTTAAGTGAACTTATGTAGATTATTATTGATCGAATTTCCCACCCCTTGGAAGGTAGCAAAGGAAATAACAAAGAGAGGCAGGGAACGAGGACAAACAACCCTTGAAAATAGTTGAGAAATTCGAATCGAATGGCAGCAAGGAATTTAATTTGAACTTTTTTAATTAAAACTTGATGGAAATTATTATAATAACAACTTGGAAAATAAGAAAAGAAGTGAGGAAAAAACTTCTAGCTTTGGTTATGAAAGGAAAATATTTATTTAAAGTCTGTGAAGAAAAAGGTAACCATAAATTGGGAGGGAAGTTAGGAAAATTACCTTTATAAAGCTGGAAAAAAAGAATAACTTAAAGGTTTACTGCCTGTTAATATTCTTTAAAAATGTAACCTTCTTTCTAAATTAAATTTTAAATATATTCATGAAATTTAATTAATTTTGTGTTTATTTTTCCACGGAATATACTTAAAGTCACCCAATTAAAACTAATCAAAAATCAAGAAAATAAACTGAAAATTCATTGCCCTGAGAATATCAAAAGTCATGGCAGGTCGTGACAATGGGTTTTGTTTCTCATGTTGTGGATGATCGAATCGAATCCCGAACGAAAGCCAAACTTTACCGGGATGTCGAAGGTTGTGATCCCAGCAGAGACTCCGATTTCTGAACTTCGATACTCGATTTCTTGGATTTTCAGCTGCTGCTGCTGACTAACCATCATCATCTGGGAAATAACATTCTGTCTGTCATGGCAGACCCTCTGAATGGGGCAACTTCAATCACTCAGAGACGACGACAACGACTACGATATAATCAATAAATGTACTCGAGTGAACAAACAAATCAAAGAAATGAAATAACAACAGCTTTTTTGCATTAAAATCAAAGCGTAACGAAATGAAATTGAATCGAAGACAAGAGATAAATGAAAAAGAAATCGAGAAAATAAAAAAATAAAGTTCTCCGGCATTGATTACACTTGCAAAAATCGCCACAAAAGAGTGCTGACATCCGGGAGAACCTTTTCAAGTATAAATATATACTAGATATATATATATATATAGATATATATCGTATAGAGTAGCGTTAGCCCCATCCTTCTGGCTTTGCCATTAATAATTCATTTACTTAAAGCGGACCAAAGCATGCAATTCCTACATTTTTAATGAATTAATTAAGTTTCCCGCTCGCAAAGCGAGTGGCCAAAAAAAACAAAAAAAAAGAGCGGCACAGATCCCGCCAGATACACTTTGTGTTACTTTGAAGCTTTTGTATCTGCACATCGCATGACGTCGATGAGGCATGCACCGAGCGAAAATGCGCGTTGCTGCAACTTGGCTGCAACAGAGCGGGAAATTGGATTTTCTAAGGGCTGAGGGGGAGTAGCGAAAGACTTGGGAAATGGTTATAACATGGTTGGGAAATATTTTGTAAATTTGCCGGCAGTTTCGTGTAATATTTCTTCATATAGCATTTATCTATAGAAATTATCTTAATAATTATAAAAAAATTAAATGAAAATTATTTTAATCAATTTTTCAAGGAGTATAGATTTATCTTAATGTTTTTAATAACATCTCCGCTTCAATAAGTAATGAAATCCACTTTATTTACTTCCATTAATTTAATTGCTCATTAATTTTCTAACCTTGAGGTCTTTTGTTACTGTCAATATATAATTATAAACGAAAGATAAAGCGTATAATGTTCAGATAGGTTTTTATAACCTGAAATTATATATGGAAAAACCACTTAAAGTTTACAAGTTATAAACTTTATAAGTTATAAACGTTGAAAAGTTTCCATAGACAATAAAGGTTATTGTTATATGGTTATTTTTTAATAATAAACATTTTATAAGTGGAAAAACTTAGAGATATTAAGGTTTCTTTAAAATTTAAATCTTAAAGAATATTTCCTAAATAATAAAAATTAACTCCACAGAAGACCTGTTACTTTAGTTCCATTTATTTGGAAATTATAGATTTTTTAAGTGTTTAGTCCTCCAAAAATCCTCAAGAGCTCTTTGGAATTTCCCCAATTTCCCGTTGGATCACTGATTTAAATCAGATAAATTCCTTAAAAAGGAAATTTTTTCTGGAAGATCAGATTTCTCAAGCCAAAAGAAGAGAAATTGCAACAAAGTTGGAGTTGCAAATACAAATAAACTTTTTTGTGCGCTTTTTTTGGGGGCGTAAAAAGGGGTACAAAGGGGGCACAAGACTAATGCAAAAATGGCGAGTGGCATAAAGACCGAAAAGGAAAACAGAACCAACAGTGAGAAAGAGGCAAATAAAGTGCGACAACAAAGGGAAAGCAAAGAAAATATTGTGTGCCCAGAGATGTGAATTTTTCTCTTGCTTCGTCTTTTTTTACATTTCGTTTCGTTCTTATGTCTTTTGGCGAATTCTCTAGACGAAGGAAACACTCAGAATGGCAAACATGTGGTCTCTCCTTTTCTCCCATTCCCTCCTCCTTCTCTCTTGCTCGCCTTTTTTTCGCGAAACTATCTGCGAATATAAGTTCCCATGTGTGCATGTGTGTGTTGTGTGTGTTTGAGTATCTCTGTGTGAGAGCGAAGCGCAGACAATTAGTTTTATTATGCTTTGTTGCCGAGCTTCGCTGAAATGGCACGACATAAAAAAACACTACGAAAAAAAAGAAGGAAGAAAGAGAGGCAGCAAAACCAACAACAACAACAGCAAATATAAGAGATAAAATAACGAGATCGCGTGGTTTATATATAGATTTATATGATGTGCATCGTCGCGATACATTTACTATGTTGGATTGCACTAATTTCTGCGATGGCCGAGAGCCAAATGTGCAAAAAGTAACATGAAATAAATCTAGAAAAATACAAAAGATCCACAACATTACAAGTTTTTAGATAGAAAATAGGATTCTTGTACTACAAATTATGTGATATAATGGGTTAATAAATTACAGAGAGAGAGTACACACAAGACAGTGGGTAGAATGTTTTAATGAAGTAAAAATATATGGAAAATGCTAGGAAATTAGTATAAGAAAATTCTAAAATTACTTAACAAATACAAGTAATAACTTTGTATACAAATAGCTAAAGAAAATTTATAAACAATTTAGTTAAACAAACAAATCTAAATATAAACTAGGTATTAGGTTAGGTAGTGCACTCTGTAAACAAAAACAAACCTCAAAGGTATTAAAGAAAGTTTATAATATATACAAAAAAAACTTTAAGATACAAAGTACCAGATACGAAACACTACATTAAAACTGAAATAAACAGGCTTTCAAATGGCGAAAATTACACCATATACTCGTTTCTATGGCGCTAAGCGTGTGAGGGAGATAGAAGAGCCAGAATTACAATTATGCAGGGCAGGCAACCATAAATATTAATTTATTAGCGTTGCGCAAATTTATCTGCGCAATTTAATTTTTCTTTTTTGCGCCACACTCATACGAACACACAAAACACACAACAACAAAAGCAGGAAGAAAGTAACGTTGGTGTTTATTGAGTCGACTCAATGATGCCCTGTTTTGTTTTACAAACTTTTTGGAAGAGAAGAAAAATTTTAAACAATAAAAAAATAATAGAACATCAATTACAACAAATTTATAAAAAAATTATTATAATAATTTTAGTTTTTCACTAAATTACAGCCAAAAGCTTTATGAAAGTTGGATCTTTCAAGAGTAACAGGATTTTATAAGAAACCATAAATAAAATTCGTTTCTTTTACAGAAATTCCAAAATTTGTATATATACAAATTTATAAATACTGAAAAGCAATATTTCTTTTGGCATTTATTTACAAAAAAATATTTCTTTAGCATTTATAGATTGAGAAATTCAAATTTGAAGCTTTGTTTTCTGTAAACTATTTTCTTCTGATGCTAAGAATATTAAGGAATGTTCAAAAAATAATTTTATGTTAAAAAATCTTTAAAAAATCATTTAAAAAAAATTTTTGAAAAATTATAAGATACTCTTAGTACGTTAACTATATTCTTCACTTCTCTTATTTATTCTCCTTCCAATTTTCTTTTCCCTCATTTCCTACATAAATACCACACAAAAGGTAAATGCTAATAAAATTAAACTTCTGTTTTTCCACAAAATTTCAATAATATTGCCATTTATTTAAAAAACCCCTATCAGCTGTCTAAGAACTTTGATGGGTCTGATATGCCCCTCTTTTGATGGCTCAAAAAAAAGCAACTTAAATAGACTCGTATTTATGCGTGGCGGCATTTTTGGCCGCGACTCAAGTTGCGAACAAAAGCAAAAGGATAACTTATAGTGAGTGGTTTTCCTTTTTTTTTTGTTGCAAAAAGGGGAAATGTGCGGCTCACATGTGTGTGTGTGTGCGAAAGAGTGGCATAACAAAGATTAATGACCAGGCAAAGGCAAGGGCTGCAGCTTTGGCTCATCGCACACACACACACACGGACACACACACACGGACAACAACAAAAGGCAATAAAAACATAATAAATTACCATATCAAGTATACGCCCGGGTTGCCTCCCTTGCATTTCCGCGTGTCTCTGTGAATTTATTTCCCAGAAATAGGCGCTACCTTGAGCATCCTCAAGACCAGCTCAGGTCTCTCTCTCTCCCTCTCTCTGTTCTTCCTATTTCTCATCTCATCTCTCACAAGAGAGAACAAAACTTTTTCCCCACATGATTTATGCAATTCAATTCATAAAAGTTGCTTTCTCTCTACCTTAGTGTGTTTTTTTTTCTACCATTCCGCATTTGTACTTGGCCTGCCACGCCCCTTTTGGGAAGAACCCAACGCCTTCAATTTGTGATGCTTTCTTCTCTTCTCTCAGGCACACAATTCGTTGTCATTTTTTAAGTAATATTTTTTTTTTGTTCTTCTTCGAGAGGCAAAAAAAAGTGAACAAAAAACTTTTCCCAAACTGTCATAAATTCTTTTTTTTCTTCCACATAAGAAACTTTTGAGTGGGGAAAAACTTTGTGCCAGCTTATAAATCCATGTAAAAGTTTTGCATACACACGCAATTTCTCAACTTTGGTACGTTGTACAAAAAAATATACATAGCTGCAAACAATTATGAGAGCAAAAACAAATTTTGGCAATCAAGAATCACATGTCTTTAGAAGAATTCTCTCTCATTAATATGTATGTTTCTTGCCGCTCTTTTAAAGGAATTTCGGAGGATGAGAGAGAGAGAGGGAGAGAGCGAAGGTTATCTAAACCCTCGAGCAGTTGTGTTTTTGTTCTAATCGAAATTCCTTATCAACCCTTTTTTTTTCATATAAACCGACAACTGTCTTCGGGGCCTCTCTACCCTCATTAATCTCAGGTATTGCAGCTGCTCCGAGGGGAAGGGGATATCTCTTTTATTCCCCTACCCCCAGATGTTAAGGTCCATAAATCCCCTAGTTGAGTCTCTTGCACTCTTTGGGATGTTGTGTGTAATCTAAATTGATTGGCTGCGGGATAAATAGGTGCGCTCATTTCGAATTTTAATTTTAATTTTAATTACTTCATTATACACAGTCTGAGTAGAATTAATGGGGCGATTATTACGGTTTCAGATATTCCCACAGCCATATAAAAAAGGGAATTATATATGGTTTGGGCTCAAAAACAGTTCGAAAGTTTTAAAATAAGTAAAATAAAGGTTAAAATACCTTTTTAATTGAAAAATTTTAACTTTAATTTTATAAAAATCCCCAACAGTTTCTCAGAATTAGTTTCATAATCTAAAAAGTTCTGAATATCAATTTTATAAGCTAAAAAACAGCTTAATATTGAAGTTTGTAGCCCAAATTAGGCATTACAAATAAATGAAATTAAGTAAATAATAAAACCTTATAAGTCCCTAAGCATAAAGGATTAAAAGTGTTAGAAAATTTAGTAAGCTAATAAAATATAGCTTAAATTCCCTTTTATTTGAATGAATTCCACTATAAAGTTTATACAAATCTCTAAAACTTTCTCAGAATCAATATTCCAAGCAAAAAAGTACCTAAATATTTAAGTTCATAACCCGAATTAGGCATCACAAATAAAAAGGAAATTAAGCAAACAATAATGACAAACAATAAAGCATTAACAAGCTCTGACCAAACAATTTCATTCAACAAATACACACTCACACACACATACAAAAAACCAAATTAAATGGGTGAAATTCGAGGGAAAGAAAACAAAATAAATACAAAAATAAATACTTTTACAAACAATAAGTTGTTTGATCAACAAATTGAATACCACAAAAAAGTTAACACAGTCGTACACACAATGAAAAAAAAAACCCCGAAATTGATCAAACAAATATGAAACGAAACTCCAAGAAAATTACATAAACTAAATAATGAAAAAGTTAAGAGTAGCAATCAATGAAAATAAGGAAAAATAAAAAGAAGAAAAGAGGAAAATAAAAAGAAAACTTTAACAATGACAATGCCTGACATTTGAGTAGATGAGCAAAAGTTTTTATTTTATTTTTTTGTTCACTTCTCCTTTTCCCCCTTTTCTTGTTGCCAAATTTTCCTTACAAAATAGCCATTTTTTATGCATTTTTTCCGGCATTAAATTAAATTTATACATAAATTAAAGTTAACATCGTGCAGATCATTAGAGGCAGCAACACCACTTGAGAAATAAAAACAAAAAAAATAACCCAATGTGAGAAAGGCAGCTGCAGCATGTTGCAGTTGCAACTAACAACTGGCAAGACAAAAAAAAAAATGCTGTTGCATGTCTGGGCTAAAAGAAAATGCAGGAAATGTACACGAAATTGATGAAATTTTGTAAATAACTAATTTCGAAAAATTGTTTAAGATGGGAATGATTGCGGGGAAATATTTTTAAATGAGCTTTGAACAACTTGTAAGAAAGCGTTTGGAAATAAATAAAGAAAATAAATTAAAAATGTATAAATATATTTAATTTTAATGTAAATCTTCCCAGAGATTGTTCTTCTTAGATTTGTGGTTAAACAAATCATTATTTATCTGTTTAAAGTAAACATTTACATTATTTGTGATTGATTGTTAATTTCCTCCTTGCGTCTTTCCATTTATTATACATTTAATTGTATAATAAATACCAGAAAATTGTTTTCTCAAACTTGAACTATAAATAACCTTTGACAAAAATCCAAGAAAAAATATATATGCAGACGACAGCTGACCAAAGTCATTTAGCCTTTTAAATAATGCTCATTAGGACATTGGCGTATTCAATTAGCATTCAAAAGCAATTCCAACAATGTTGTCTTCCCAAGTCTATTATTAAGACAGAAATTGTTGCATTTCGCATTATAATTCTCTAACAGATTGTAAAATGTATTTTTCTTGGCAAAAGAAATTTGCGCAATTTTCGCAAGAGCTAATTTTAGAAAGGGGAAATTTGATAAATACAAAAATATACACTCAAGTACACAAGCACAGCATTTACAACTTTCACAAATATAATAGCATTTATCTAATGCCGAATATAAATCATTGTAATGAGCTGATAGGGGAGACGGGCGAGCATGACCCACACACAAACAAACTCATAAATAATGCGATAGTTGTAAAAAAAACAAAAACAAGAAAAAATAGACTATATGTATATCAAGGTTCTGGCAGATAAACCCACTCACACATGTGGAAAGTACTTACTCGAGGCCGTAAATCAACTGCTTAAGTTCCCCAAGACATAATAGAAACTTTTTTGTATTCTCTTTATACTTATTTTTTTGTAAGACGAAACGAAACCAGGTTGGCATAGTTTAGATCAAATATTTAGGTTTAGTTTTGCATTTAAGTTTTTGTCCGCTTTTCGCTGTCGGCTCAAGGAAGCCGCGGCGGCGGCAGTCAGATGTATCTAAGTATCTTTGTATCTCTATATAGAAAGTTGTCGCAACCAGTTTAGCAGTAGGAAGGGGGCCTCAAAACTGTCACGCATGGATTTATGCTACACGTTTACTATATTTACATTTAATTTAACTTTTTATTTTTGTTATTTGTGGCTGCCTTGACAAATGCCTACGCTTATAAGCTAGAGTTAAAAGCATAACATATATATATCTGTAAATATATATCTCCATTTGTTGCAACTGTAATCGAAAGAAAACAATTTTGCAATGTAATCTAGGACATCATCATAAATTACAGCAATTTGGAGCCAACATTTTCCCCATGTTGCTTCCTCTTTGCTTTTGAGACCATTATGGCCACAAACCAACTTGTATATATATCTGTGTATATCTGTATCTCAGTGTATATATATATTTAAGAGCGGATGATTCATGTGTACGTAACAGACAACGGGCAAAGTAAAGCCTTAATAGGTAATTATTTAAAATTTATTACACTGCCTTTTGGTTATTATGGCCAACAATTTGGCCCAGTGGACCTTATACAGACACGGGCTTAATGCTCCACTAAGAGCTCCAAACTTGGTTAATATTAGCCATTAAAAAAATGTCACAGAAATAGCTTAAATAAATAATTATATTAGAGAGTAAATATATTAAGAGAGTACACTTTATTTCCCAGAAGAAAGCCTTAATCTTTATTGGGGTACTTTACCGTAGATAAAGCAGTTTTTGTAGTTTTCAAGATATTTAATTTCACAAGTAAATAAACAGTTTCGTAAGGGTTTATATAAAAAAAAACCAATAAATCAGATAAGAAAATATTCAAAAATAAGTAATACAAATAACCTAATCTTTATTAAAAACCATAGAGATAAAAAACGAAACGAAATCAATTTCTAAAGATAACCCTGTTTTTGCTTTCCTGGTTATTAAAAGCTACGTAATGCTCAATTTTTAAATTACCAGAACCTATAAATCAGATAAGAAATTATTCTTTATCTTTCTTAAGATAGCAGAGCCGATAAACTAGTCTTTATAAACAAGTAAAAACTCATAGAAATTACCCAGGAATAATAGTGAGTCATGGCCAATTAGCTTGTCAATTGAGTTGAGAGTCCAAATTCGATTCACTTCATAGGCATTCACGCTAATCAAGAGTTTGGAGTATGTTAAAAATATAAAAAAATATCAACAAATAAATTGAATTTCAATTAAACTCGATTTTATTCCAGGAAACTTCTTGGTTTTCTGTAACCCTTTTTTTCTCTGTGCGAGAGTTCACTTGAGTTTAAGTGCATTTTACCATCTTTATTTGCACTCTGGTATTTGTTTTGTTGTGCTGTTGTGTTGTGTTGTGTGTATATCTTAGACTTTTGCCCATTATACACCGACACTTTTTCATATCCTGTCTGGGGACCATAGACTTTAGTCTGGGGCTTGAGTACAGAGTAACCCCTCGCCCTGGATCTCCACTTTTGATGTGAGAAATGCGGCTCCATGACTTGGCTAAAAACCGAAAAAGCGTGCAAAAGCAAAAAAGCCAACTGAACTCAGGGTATGCAGAGAGAGGAAAAGGGGGTAAAAAAAGGGGAAAAGAGTGGTAAAAGAAGGAAAAATAAAATGGCATAAGAAAAGGCAAAAAAATAAGTGTAGAAAAAAGGCACCAGAATAGTGCACAAACAATGCCAAAAGCGCTAACAAGCAAATAGATCTCCATCGCAGAACCGTCTTTTCCTGCTTCCCACTCCCTTCTCTTCCACAATTTGTCATCGGTTTTGACCGTGAATCGGGTCAGGTGTCAATAAAGAAGCAAAAAAAAAAACGGCACGGGGAAAAATCTAGAAAAAGTGGAAAACTTGCTTTCAAGTTACACTTTGTATCTTATGCATCCTGCCATCCTGCCAGCTACTTTAATGCACTTTCAGCGCTCAACGTCAATGTGTCAAATTGATAAAGCGGCCATGGCTCTGCTAGCAAAAATCGTAGTGCAAAAAAAAATACAAAATACAAACACAAAAAACACTATATAGTTAAGTGTTTTTCTGCAAGAAGACGAGGCAACCGAGATCGAGTGCCCTTTCTTGGCCCGGAGTGTTGCCACAGCACTTCTTCGGTTATATCTGGTATATATACATACGTACGAGTACGTATCGCTTTTTTAGGTTTTTTTCTTAGCTGTCGTGTAGTGCCAAAAACCATGATAACTGCTAACGATTATCGAGTGCGTTTGCTATGGGGTTTGCTTTTTTTTTGAGACAGAGAGCAGCGGCAGAGAGAAAAAAAGATACAAAATGGGAAAGACTTTACAAAGGTTACACTATAAAAATAAAAGGTACAAAAAAGTGCATTTTTTTAGAAGTATAAAATTTTAGAGGTAGCCTATCTTTTTTATAGAATTTTATTTACTTAAAAAAGCTAAAAATATTTACTACAAAATATTTAATAGAGTTTTAATAAAGTGATTTCTAGAAAAAGACACTTTTCATCATCGGTGATACAATGATAAAAATTTCACCTATTAAAATAAACAAATTACAGAATTTTGTTCAAAAAATGTTAAGGAAACCTAAGAAGAAAAACTTAATATAATACCTTGCCAACTAATTAGAAAGATTAAAAGTTTGTTTGTAAAATTAAAGCTGGTTTAGAGTTTCCTTCCAAAACTTCATAAAATATCCTTTGAGTTAAGCAACTAAAATATTGTCAAAAAATCTAAAAAGTTCCATCTTAATTATCTTTAAATTCTCTGCAAAGTCCCAATTTTCTTCCAGATTTTTCTTCCTGTGCATTTAGAAACATATATCGACAAATGGTGAAAAAGGAAGGTAAAACGAAAAAGATAGTTTGTGCCTTATCAGAGTCTTAGCTCAGGTGTTAGGTGATTGCCTTGTAATCTATACCCGGGAATGTTTACTCTTTGCCGCTCCTCTTCTGGTTGTTCCTTCCAACAAATAGTATCTCTTCCCCTCCTTGGTTTTTCCTCCCAACAAAATAGTATCTCCATCTCCCGTGATGAATGCACAGATATGGCAACACAACTGCTTGGCATTTGTTTACTTGTTTGCTTATTCCGGACCTTATGCAAAGGTTGAATATCAGGGAATAGTTTCTCCTCTTGGATTGCACAACAGAATGAAATTTACCTGAAATCGAATTCACATTTCTTCTCCCTACTTCACAGACAATTGCTTTTGGCAACAAATTAGAGCGAATAAATGGGAGAAAATTAATTTAGTTGACTTAAAGATAAATGTTTCAATGAGTTCTCTGCTAACGTTTCTAGTTACAAATTAAACTTAAACACAAGCCAAAACTCTGGCATAATTGCACATTCATTAACACACTAAATGATAGACAATAAAAACGATTGCCTCAATTTATAAGCTCCCAATGAATGACTGCCACAATTTAAACTTTGCACAACATTTTGCACCACATTTTGCCACAAATAAACACACTCTGCAGGCAATTCGAAACTCAGTAGGAACTTGCAGCTTAGCTTATCGATTCCAACACCTGTGACAGCAATTGCATTCCAATTGCCGATTAATTGAATTGCCCAAAATCGAAAAAGCTGCAGAAAAATACATACAAAATTCAAGCGAGACACATGCAAATTCTGGCAACTGACTTTGGTTAGTATGTGAGGGCCTTCCTTTTGGTTTTCCTCAAATTTCCCCCCCAGTTTTTCTCTCTCCAGCTTTCACTCTGACGACAACTACACAATTGTGATTCCGTCCCGGAGCTCGTTGTATTTTCTGCTTTATGTTGGGCAAATATTGACATTCGTTTATTAAAATTCCTGCAGAGCGTCCAAGGCAAGACCCAAAGATTTAGACGGCATGGGGCAGAAAACTCAAACGAAGACACTCTGAACCCAAGGAGATGTGCAGAGAGAGAAAAATATAAAAAATATAATAAATATAAAAAAATTTAAAAGGATAAAGAAACAATCAAATTAGGATATTATTAAATAAATAAATTAAATAACAAATATAAAATAAATATATAATCTTTTAGAGAATAACTAAAAGCAAACATTTTTTATTTCTGCTAAGCAAATATTTTAACTTTTGCCTCCTCTTATCCATATTTCTCTTATCGTAAATTATGTTTTCTTAATGAAAATTTATAGTTCTAAATTTCTTCTCCCAGTGCATCAAAGAGGGCGTGGCAGGGGGGGAGGGAAACATTTTATGTCATGTTTGCATATGTAAATGTGTCGCTCCTTCTCTCTCACTCACTTCCTTTGGCTGGGCAATATTTGCTTTTAATTTTTGCTTTGTTTAAACTGCAGTTTAATTTTATTTTCCACAAATATGGCCAACAAATTGGAGACGTACAAGAAATGCAAAATGCAAATTGGCAAAGAAAGCTGACTAGCTGAGATGGTGAGAGATACATCCACGAGATACATCTACCAGATACTTTGTAGTCAATGGCCTGGCCAACTGCTGTCAGACTTCAAATTTAATTGACACATTTCCTTCGTCCACAACTAAAATTTTTTTCTTTATTTTGTTGTTCACTTCCTTTTAGTTTCGGTGCAAAAATAGTTTGCCACATGAGAAACAATTTTCACATCTACAACAACGAGTGAAATAAATTTTCATTTAATGCCAATGGGGGACCCGCAAGTCAAAAAATAAATAAAAATAAGACAACAAAAGCTACAAAATCCAACAAGGAAAAACTGCAGGCAAAGAAAAATAAAAAGAAATAAATAAATAACAACCGCAGTAACAACCAAAGCAAACAACAATTCAAGTGACAATCACAAAATTGCAATAACAATGCAAATAAACTTTCAACTTTATGGTTTCTTCATTTGCATTTATTTTAATTAAAGCCAAGAGGCAACGAAAATGAACTAGGGACCAGACAAGTACCCCTTAAATTTTGGAATTAAAATCAATAAAATGTCTGTAATTCCAAGATATAAAAATATATTTTTTAATATTAAAATTAAGCATAATGCCTCTCAAATTTGCTAATAAAAAAATACACATTGTCATATTTTTTTATAGCCTGTTTTGCATTTTTGATTTTCTGCTATTTCTGTTTGTTTTTCAAACTGCAAAATTGACACAAAATAATTTTTTGTATGACATTCATATAAATATTGTAATGCTTGTCATTGTGATGTTTTGATATTTTTGTGTTTTTTATCATTTACATTTATTAATATTTATGTTTCCTTGGCCCTCTCTTTCACTTCTTGGCCTCTCGAAACATAAACCATTATTTATATACTTTAATT
Organism: Drosophila punjabiensis; assembly: GCA_008042585.1. NCBI lineage: Eukaryota > Metazoa > Arthropoda > Insecta > Diptera > Drosophilidae > Drosophila > Drosophila punjabiensis. The sequence goes on from VNJR01006684.1 coordinate 13,697, forward strand.
AACATATTTTCTTATTTTATCTTTGCTGCTTTGGCTGATTGAATTTTCTTCTTTGTTGCCACAGGAAATGAGTTATAAAAGCGCAAGCTCTAATTAAGCCCTGAAGACGGGGTGTGGGGAAAGACAGACCCTATATTGCATTAAATTGTATAAAAGTGCAGGGAAAAAGTTCAAGTCATCGCTTGATTGGCAACTAAATCGAAACAGGAAATGCCATTAGCCAAAGAGCATTCATTTCGCTGAAAGTTGTGGGGTAAAATTATATAAAAGAATGATTTTTAGAAACAATTAGGGGTATTTTTTGTATAAAAAAAAAGGAGGGGAGGATGGGTTTTAGAGGAATATTAATATATAATATATATATAGGGAGCAGTTAGGCCAGAAAATACAGAATAGTTCCTTAATAATAAGGTTTATATTTTGTATATTTTCTTAAATAATAATATTAATCTCAAACCTTATAAATAAGATAATTATATGTATTTTCAAGCATTATTATTTATTTAAATTAACATGCAGACATTCAAAAAAATTCCATAAAAATACCATAGGGATCCCAGGACCTCTCCCCTTGAATCTTTTACAAAAAAAAGGCATTTATATGATGCCGGAATAATTGATTCGCCCATCGGCCGTGGCGAATGTGGCCATAAAAGTGTCCACGATTCGAGGCAAGTGTTTTGGGGCCAGGTTTCGGGAAGAGACCCCGGAGACTTCAACTCCAACTCGAACCGCCAACACCTTGGGAGCGTCTTCTTTTTGCTTTTAACATTTTTTCCCCACTTTTTTGGTGTGTGTGCAATCCGAGGTTTAATGGGGAGGATGAGACTGGAGTGGAGTGGAGTGGAGTCACCATTCGAGGCTGTGTGCTGTGTGTCGGGGTCACGTAGACTCCATTTATATCAAATTATCTTACCATAATAATGAATTGTTGGCAATTATAGGCATTATCGTTATTTATGGCCCTCGAAGTTGTATTCCCAAGCTCTTCTGCATCTTCTCAGAGCCCTTAAGCCCCGAGACATTAAAGTAAATCTAATTAAACGAAAATGCCTTACTTCGTGGCCCCATAAACAAATGCGTCCCTCAATTGTTAATTGCCTTTTTTTGGCTAGGAATTGGACTATATAGAACCTGTCTCTGTGTGTTCTGTTTATATAGCTTATAGACTTTTATCGGATTCAGTCGTTGACTATGTGTGACTCACTAAGTGTACTGAACGCTGGTAATTGGCAACTTCCGCTGTGGGCAAGGCGGAATTAATGAAATGTCTTCTCAAATCGGCATTGAACAAACTAATTGAGTGAAACATTAATTGCCCTAGATTTTTGTACCCAAAAAAATAACAAAACAAGAGCAGCTCTATGCTCTTTTTTTTTTTTGATAAGGAAAAGGGTGCCATAAAGCATTCTGTTGAAGGCAACTGTTGTTCTAGTGATAAGCCTTTTCTATTTGGTAATATGATGTATGATATGGTCTCGGGTTCCAAGGCAAAAATATCGTGAAATATGACGGAAGATACGAATGGAGTGGCGGGGGGAATATATTTTTAAGGGAAATATCCCAGGTGGGAATTGTGGGAATTTCTTCAAGGGGGTTTCCCTAAGATTTGAAATATTAAGCATTTCGATTGTAATAAAAAATTGTATTTTATGGCATTCATTCAAACTGAATTTGTATATTTAATTGGAGATTATTAAAAAAAGTAGCTCATAAAAAATATATTTTCGGTAATAATGGTTGTTTAGGGATTATTTTCAATTTAGAAATATCATATTGAGCAGTAGAAAATATTTTTAATTAATGATGATGCTTATAAGCATTTTCCTCTAAACTTAATAATAGTAATACGCTCAAAACTAAAACTAAAAATATAATAATAGCCTCTTAGCTAGGTTGCTTTTCTATAAATACTCTCTCTATGTATTATTTATAGCCTCTTCAACCTGCGGGCCTTAAATAAATGACTTAATCATAGTCATAATGAGCCCTCTTCTGAAACCCTCAATTGATTTTATTTGAAAGAGCTTCCTTTGCTTTGGGCATGAGAGAAAAGGGAAGTCGTTAATATAAATATGAATTGCTTTTAAATATGTTTTTACGACTACTCCATTGATTGCATCTGCTCTCGGAGAACGGAGATCCATTCATTTGAAAGGTGGAAGCACAGAAGAACCTCCAATGATTTATGATCGCATCGTTAAAGTCAACCGAAAACGGAAATAGAACTCGTTTAATAAAAAACACTTTGCATTTTGGCAGACACTCGAGGCCAACAAAACCAAATAATAATAAAAAGAGAAACCAAAGAAAAAAGTTCAAATTAAAAACAAAAAACCCGGCATTTAATTGCCTTTACAGAGAAAAAAATAATGAGAGAAACTAGGAAAAAGTAATTAGGAAATTAGGTTTAAATAAAGAAATAAAATATAAACTTGATTTCTTCAACCTAAAATTTCTTAAATAATTGTTGGACTTAGAAAATCATTAAATAAATATTTTATGATCTCAATGTAATCCTTAAAGTATTTAATTAAATTAAAAAAAAAAAATTCTTTCCGTGTAAAGGAATTGAAAAAAAAATCTGAAGAAATTCCACATAAAATGGGGTTTAAAACTCAAACAAACATTAAAGAGAGGACATAAGAAAAACAGAAAATTAAGGCAAACAATAAAAAAAAGGCAAAAACAAAAAAAAAAGAAAAGAAAAGTAAGGTAAAGGAAGAAGCAGAAACAGGCAAATGTCGAATTAAAATTAATGTCGAGTTAATCGAGTTTTGTTGTTGCTGCTCAGTTTCTTTCTCTTTGTTTTTTCCTCTGTTTTTTTTTTTTTCTTCTTGGCAGCGAACAAAGAAGCAAAAAAAACAAAAAACAAAAAAAAAAACGAAGCACGAGAAGAAAAGAATCTGATTCTCAATCTGAAAGCAGTTTGTCTTCTTCTCATTTTTTTCCTCTTTAATGTTCCTCGCTGCTCGCTGCCCTCTCTTTCTGGAGCCTGTTTATGCTGCCTCCCTCTCTTCCTTCTCTTGCCGTCCCTTTCTATCTGCACTCCCCCATCTCTGTCGCACTGCAGCGATGTCTTTGTTGGCAGAGCGCAGTCGCAGCCGACGTCGCAGCCTCCGCCTGAGCAGCAGGCATTGTACTATTTCAAGGATAACCACTAACCCGAGGTTACTTTATTGCGCTCCTTGCGCTCCTTTGTCCCCAGCCGAGGCACTGGCCTTCGGTCTTCCAAAGAGCATTTTCCTATAAATTGCAATCAATTGGTATAATTACGAGGGCTATATATGCAGCCCCCAAGCTAAATCCGGAACACAGAAAGAAATTATCGATAATCTTGGCTATAACTCCAAGATTAATGTAATGAGACCATTATCTTTCTCATTAAAAGGAATATATATTATATAATTGAATAAATCCTTCAAAAACCTAAAGTTAATCGCTAACCGGAGCTTATTTTTATTGACGATCCTTTGACTTTGCCTTTTTATAAATATCTAGAACATGTTGTAAATAATCTGTATTAAAAATAACAAATCCTTTAGGGAACATATCTCTTAACTTTACCTTCTTTAAATATTAAATAATTCACTAATCAAAAGATTACCTCTAACCGAAGGTTATTTTCTTTCGGTAATTTGTCCTGTACGAAGCACTGGCATTCACCTCTCTCTTAGTAACCAGAAAATGAAACTTATAAATAATATGTCTTCACTTTTTTAAAAGATTAACATTAAATAATTTAGTAATCTCAGGATTACCTTTAACAGAAGGTTCCTTTCTTTCGATTGTTAAGGTTAAAGCTTTTAACTTAAGGCTGTAGTCTTATATACCTTCTTATTACATTACAATATTAAAGCCTGAATACTTGGCCTGAATTATATTTAAAATATTTTAATTCAATTTGGAGTTAATAAACTTGAATTTAGGCCACTTATCGATTACATTGTTCCCACAACACCAATTACATTCCAGTCTTAATATTTATTAAACACTTTTTATTGACTCCACCGACTTTTACTAATTAACACTTTTTCGCTTTCCCTTGCAGGTAAGTGTTCTGGACATTTGCGCTGTTGTGCTTAACCCAAATCGCCGGTTGGTAAGAAATCGGGGGGGATCTGGAACTGAATCTGAATCTGAATCGGAATCGGGCTAACAAGACAAGTCACTTAATGTCTGTCGCCAATTTATTCGCATTTTTTTTGTTGTTTTCCTTCTTCAAGCTCTTTGTTTTTGGGGCCAATTAGCGAAACGAGTTTCTGGTGTAAACGCTCTAAGGAAAGGAAAACATTTCCGCAAAATAAATAAAGTGAGGTGAAGAGAGAAGAAACTGGAGAGAAAAGGCCAAAACCAGCTGGCCGAATCGGAGGTAGTATGAGTGATTCATGCGCTGGATTTTTTCTTTTTTATTTTTTTCGACGTTGTACTTAGTACGCTCCAACTCACACCGGGTTCCCCCTACCAAACTCCACTTTACTCTCCAGTAACTCTCGACGAGATAATGAGCCCGGTCGTAAGGAAATTAAATACAGTGATTAAGTAACTTAATGACGTGGGATAAGCCACAGCCAGCAGCGAGTGCTGTCTGTTTGTGTGTTGGCTTAGAAGCCGAAGTAATCCCAAAATGTAATCCCAAAATGTGACAAGAGAAATCCCCGAGGGTCTTAAGGCAGGATTTCGGGGGCCTCCACTTGAATCTTAAATGGATAAATGGATGATCGGAGCTCTTGATCCGGCTCAAGACCCTCTCGAGTGACAAAATTCTTGGCCAAAAGTTCACTTATTGGGCGGTCACTGAACCTCCCTACCATTATCCATCTTCTTCCTCATTTGCATATTGTACAAGTCGGAGAGAAAAGAACCATTTTAATTGTGTTTAATTAGACTCGAAGCCACGTCCAACTAACCGAAATAATTATGCATAATTAAAAGCTGTTTTGCATTTTCAACTCACTTTTTTTTTATTGTGTTTCTGATATATATATTGGCTCATAAATTTCAATTATAAATTATTCATAAATATATCTGAGTTTCGGAAAGTTTCTAATTTAACCAGCAGCTAACAGTTCAATGAACCAAAAGTAGGCAACTGTTTTATTTTAGCTTAAAACAAACATCGAAGAATATATATA
>VNJR01006695.1:0-15245 GCA_008042585.1 Drosophila punjabiensis
GCTGAAAATATTGCTGGGCTTGTTGCTGGGCCATTTGATGCTGCTGGGCCATGTCCGATGTCTGAACGTTCGTATGCATTAGTTGCTGCAACTGTTGTTGCAGCGGAATCTGAATCTGACCCGTTTGCTGATCTGGTTGTTCATGTTGCTGTGTGGACAAAACAGTCTGTGGCTGTACCTGCTGTGGCACTTGCTGCAAAATTTGCTGCTGCGGCTGCTGCTGATTGCTAACCTGCTGCTGCTGCTGTTGATGATTGATAACTGACGGTGCCACATTGGGTTGCTGCTGCATTTGCTGGCTACTTGTTGGCGAAACAACTTGTTGGCTATTGGACATCTCCGTAATCGTCGAACCTTGATAGGATGCAAGCTGCGGCGGCTGGATATAGTGCACAGTTGGCTTCTGCTGCATTGCAATAGCTGGGACCTGTGGCTGTACCGAGATTAACTGAGAAACGGCCACAGGAACTTGCACTTGCACTGGCGGCTGCTGGCTTGTGTTTGGGATGGAAGTGTTCGAGCGTGTGGAGAGAATTTGCGGCTCTGCGCTGTTTGTAGAGAGAGCGAGACTTGTCTCTGAATCGGTGTTTAGCATGTCGTACTTGAACTGCAGGCGCTGATTCCATTTCACACCGTCTTCCTCGTCCTCAGACTCATCTTCGTCCTCTTCATCTTCATCGACGTTTGTTGGCAAACTCTCTCTTTGCTTTTGTAGTGCCAGCTTCTCTAAGCGCGACTTCTCATTCTGCAGCTTAATCTGCGTCTGGCGCTGGGCGCGCTCCTTAAGCAATGAAACAACCTGGACTTTCAAAAGCCGGGCCACAGCACGTGAGTCATCCTCTGATATAATGTTTTCCTTCATCATTTCCTGAGCAATCTGTTCGTACTCGTCATGCTTAATGTTGTACTCGAACTGGATTGCCTCGTTCTCCTTATGTCGGGACGAACGCTTCTTAGGATCCATGAAACGCAGTCGAAACTCGATTATGCTGATACTGGGATCGGAAAGGAACTGTTCGGAGGCAGTGGGTTCCACGCGGATGCCGATGTCCTCATCAAAGAACTCAGACTCCAAGAGTTCGTTGCAGCTAGGACGGTCCTCCTTTTTTAGTTCGATGCACCGCTCAATGATGTCACGCACATTGGGATCCTCCACTTTCGCCAGCGCTGCTGGCTTAATGCCGGATATTACCTTCTTGTAGATCTGCGCAGGACCCTTGCACTCGCTGTACGGATATTCGGAGATTGCCATCTCCAACATGCACATGCCGAATGCATAGACATCCACCGATTCGTCATAGTGCTCCTCGTACATTTCTGGCGCCATGAACTCCGGCGTACCAATCACAGATTTTGCATGGGAGCGATTCTTTAATGTTGCCAGTCCCAAGTCGCCGATTTTAACACTGCCAGTGGTGCCCGTTATAAAAATATTATCACATTTTAAATCACGATGAATTATAGGAAATTGACGAGTATGCAGAAAGTTGAGTCCTTTCAGAATTTGGCGACACCATGACTTCAATACCTTTGGGTGTATTTTCTTAAACCGTTTTAAATAACTGCAACAAAATTTTACACAATGTATAAATTCATTTAAAAAAAAAACAAAATTATTGGTCTTACGATTTCAAAGTTCCAGATAACATTAGTTCGGTGACTAGTACTATATTCTTCTTGCGGCCAATAGGAAACTCCCAATATGTATAGAATCTCACAATGTTCGGATGCTGGAGCTTCTTCAGCATGTCTGCCTCCTCGCGGAATCTGGTGCGTTCGCTTTTCTTTACTTGCTTGTCCTGAAAATTGGTATATTTGTCAGTGAATAAGATTTGTGTACATGCGGAAAAAAAAAACAGAAGAGAATAGAATCAATTTATGGCCTATTATCTTTCTTTTCTATTACACATGGCGCTTGTAATGTGTGTTTTTGAACTCACCAACAACTCGCACCAGGCGACTGGCACACCCGTCAAGGTGTCCAAGCCACGATAGACGGTTTTGAAGGAACCGCGTCCAACCTCCTTGTCGTACTTAAAGAACCGGCCGCATGGCGACATTGCCACTGGGTCATCGTCTTCATCGCTTTTGCTCTTAGTGATCGATGTGGCCGACGAGGTGGTCGACAACGCCGCTGTAGAGGGCATCAGCGAAGCGGAGGCATCAGTGGATGTGCCGCTGGTGGCAGCTGTCTCCTCGGTACCAACTTCGGTGCTTTCTAACTTTTTGCCATCATCGATGCTCTTCGGCTGCTTCTCGCTTAGAATCTCGGTGTCATCTTTTTCCTCGACCTGAAAGCCGACGCGCTTAACACCGCTGGAGTGCTTGGTGGAGGACTTTAATGGCACATCGTCTTCAGTCTTTTCGATTGCCAGACTCCGTGACGCCTCGGTGATTATAGTTTCTATGATGCCGGCCACTTGGTGAGAGGTGGCATCCGTGGCATTCGAACGCGTGGGCGTCCGGAACTGTTCCTCCAAATGCTCCGCCTCGCGGGACAGCATTTCGATGTTGTCATCATAGTCGCGCGGAAACTCCGTCTCCAGTTCGACGAACTGCAGTGGATTGGTGTTTCTGCCCGATTGCTCCACATTCTTCCGAACAAATCGAATGTTTTGAACGAAATTCGCGGTCAAGGTCGTGGGCGTCGTTTTGGACGAGTGCAGTGGAGCCTGTTGCTTAATTAACGGCTCGATCACCGTGTCCGAGGAGGACTTCCTGGCCTCCATCTTTTTAGTATCGGAGACAACAACCGCTTGAGTTGCCCCCTTGACCACAGACTTGTCTTTTCTTTTTAAATTGCCCGAACCTACACCAGCTTTTTGGCTCATGGCATCTGCAGGCGTCTCAGTTTTGCCATCCATTCTGTCCTCATTGTGTTCTCTGTGCTGGAGGACTATAGAGCGGAGCACATCTACATCGATACTGTTCGCTTGCGGTCGGTCGTTCTGAGCACCGTTGTTGTTTTCGTTGACTTTCGATGCCTTATCTTCGTTTCTGGGGCTTACTGCCGTCTTACCAGTTGGAGAGTTGCTGCTACTGGAAAAGCGTCGGAAAACCCGCGAAAATAGGTTACCTTTGCTGGAAGCCGGTGGTGTATTTGTTGTGTAAAGCGTTGGCAAAGAAGAAGATGGTTCAATGGGTGATGCCTGGATCGATGTGGTGCTGCTAGTGCCGCTGGTGCTTGTGTGTGCAGAGAGTGCGTCTGGCTTGGGCTTCCTGCTCAGGGTGTCTTTTAGTTTTGGAGTCGGGTTCGGGTTATGCCTAGAAGAGGCAGACCTATTAAACGAACGGTGTCGCGACTTTTGTATAGTAGCTCCCTGCTCAATTTGCTCCTCGTTAGAAATGGAGGTATTCCTAAAAGTAGAACGAGAAATGGAGTTTTGCGTAAATGATTAAGTAGTTTACACATAATTTTACATAATACCAAGCAATTTTTGTTATGAATTAAAAATTAAGTTAACTGTTTTTACAAACGAAACTCTGTGCTCTATAATATTTTATTACAAAGATTTAGATCTTCTTCTTTTTCAATTCGAAAGCATTACATTTACAATTGATTTCCTCATTTGAGCATGGAATAACTTTACTAATGTTGTTAATGATTATTCACAAAATTCAGCTCGAATTCAGGACATGTCGCTTATATAATTCATTGATATGTTATTTAGTTTATATGTACATTAATATCTACATATATTTTGCATTTTGTCTTCTAAACATTTAATATGGGAAGCTAACCGTTAATTCATTTTGTAAGTATTTTTATGAATGAATTAACACTTAAACAGCGGAATTATACCACAAAGGACTTCTGATAAATTAAGATATTGTTTGCTAACCAACAAAATTCAATTTGCTGGACAACTACCAGAGTTTTCACCCACCTTTGAGGTTGCGTGGTGCAGGAAGTAGTACCATCTTCGCTGATGGCGCTTCCCTTCCGAGCACGGTTCGTAGGTACGACCTCTTGTTGTCGTACAAAGTCACAAAGGGTTTGTCCAATTTTGCAAGATTTTCAGCAGCAGGCCACACCGTTTAATCTGAAATTAAACAATTCAAGACAGATGAGACGTGCGCGGTGGGGCAATCTGTTCCATCCAGCTGAGCTCAGCATAGAGCTAAGTTGGGAACCGTGGCCTGCCTGTGTTTACTAGGGAAGCGGGGGCAAATCTGGGTGCTGGTAACTAAACGTTCCGACGAACACACACTCTTGCACTACATTGTATATGGCAGACCGCCTGAAATATCGCTTACAGCTGTGTGGTGCCGTCTCCTTGGGATTGGGATTGGGATTGAGGTGTATGCTTTCCGTGAATCATGGGTTTCGATTGCACTACCGTACGTCACTTGTTCTATCGTCTCGTGTGCGGATATGTATGTACATATGTGCGCTTCGCTTGTGCGTACATGTGTATGCTTGTGCGGTACGACCGCTATACATACATATTTATGTACATTGATTCGGGGCAGGAAGCATATGCAACAACAACTGGCTATGATGTCATGGTCGAGGGGATCGCTCCACTCAGCTCGCTCCGGTCCTCTCTCTGGAATCAATCCACTCGTAGGGATGGGGCTGAACTCGGGCTCGGACTACCACTGTCCGACAGTTCGCATCGAAGTATTTGCGATGTGTGATTGTAGTGCTCAAAGGTATCTCGAGCTAACAATTTTCATATTACGACACTGCGTTTTTTCAAGTAGTCCAGGGGAGTCTGACTCCTAGACGGGGACGGTCGATTGCATTGGACGTGAGCGACAGTCAACAAGAAGATCGAGTATTTTGCTTGAAAATTCAATTACTTTCACAAAAATTTTACAAAGTACGAAATAAAAAATATTGCATTCTAGGGATGTGCCGAAAAATCGATTTAAAAATCGATATAACCCATCGATAAATCTTTTCGTACCGTGACGGTGGTTGCCGATAGTGCTGCATACGTCAGCTCACCCGCCTAAGATTATCCAAAAGTACAACAACAAATTCAATCCAGAGATAGCTATTAAAGCTGTTTTATTACCATTTATGAAATGCTGGTTTTAACTGTATTTATTTTAACTGAGTTTTATTTGCAATTTCTACAAAATGAAGAAATGAAACCAAAGTTTTTAAATAAGGTAAATGCATTTATTTCGACGTGGGCAATCAATATTTTTATATTTTAGTGGTGGTAGTTGCATAAAATCACACATCGACAAGTTGAAAAATACCTAAATAATCGAGTATTATCGTATGAATCGAATAATTCAATGGATATTTTTAACTTTACGTTGTGTTACCACTAGAAGCCGTTACTTCAAATTTACCTCTATCCCAGAATGCAGAATTAGGTAATGTCACGGAAGTATGCTGGTGCCTCATAGGCGCTGTTAGCATTTTTTATTTTCTATTACAAAGAAAGCCATTGCCAAAATTCAGTTTTTCTATTAGTTTTACCTGTAGAAATGTTTGGCTCTATTTCATGTTTAGTGTTCGACATTTATTTAAAATAACTAATCATTATAATGGAAAATGTATTAAAAAATATACGCCTAATTTGATAGTGAGTTTTTGGTATCACTTTATTACACTCGTAATAAATAGATAGGAAATCGAGATAAGCACAGTCAAATTCATAAATATTTAAATTGTATCATGAAATCGATAAAGCTTAAAAAACCCCAAATTGTTCCATTGCTAGTGACAGAAACCACCCGAAGAAGACACTTAAATTTTCAAATCTTATGATCGCTAAAATAAATTAATTTAAAGATATCGTTTATTCATATTTATGTGCATGATCCTTTGCTTTTAATAGTCACGCCTGAAAATTAAGAAAAATAAATTTAGAAATAGGAAAAATGCTCAGCAATATGTACCTACTTATATTTAGACAAGATGAATAGCACTGCAGTTGCGTTTCTCCCGTGTACATGTATCCATCAGATCCACAAATTATTTCATCGTTCTCATCATACACGTTGGCACAGATTTTCTCACAGTAACTTTCCGTATCTTTTTGGTTCTCTTCAGTAGCAGCACTTGGAATAACTGGTACCTGTTGGTCCTCCGACTGAAATTATCAGAAAAATATAAGCAGTTTTGGCAATTATTAACAAAAAAAAGTCATTACTCATCATATTTTAATATTTTACAAATTAGTAAGATAAGGTGGCGCCAAACCTATCGTTGGGTCAAAAACGCCTTCATTATCATTATATTTGAATATTATTGTTTGTATATTGTTTGTATTATTGTGGAACTTCAGTTTAAAGCTCAGCATTGATTTCTAGCTCTGATTCTAAAATTGTGTTTTATGAACTGAACTAAAAGGCCTGAGATTATAGATAATAAAATAATAATAAAACTACCTTTTTAACTTAATCATTTAGACATCCCAACAACAAAGCTGTTCATTTTGCTCTAAAAAATTCTCATAACGTTTAAAAGCCTGGATAGCGGTTACATTACAGATAATTAAATAATCTTCAAGAAAAAATCATTAAATGGTAAAAAATTTTGTTTATTAATCTTTAAACTCTTTTTTTTTTAAATTGTGGGGCAAAAGTGGGCGCTCCCAAATGTTAAAACTGTTTTTTTTTTAGGACAGTCGGACATGGTTAACTCGTCTGGTGATGCTGATTAAGAATATAAGTACATATGTATGTATATGTATCATTCTAGCTTGGCTCTTAGTTAGAATTCAATTTTACTCTGTGCGTACTGGTATAATAAAGAATAAAGTAATTCTCTTTTAATATTTCTATTTTTTTCTGCTTTTAATTAAGAGGCATAATATAATTAGTAGTAATTTGGCATAAAACTCGACAACCAGGTCCATGTAAAGTGTTTTTCGGCTTGACAAAATGTCCATTGCCAACGTAAAACTACGAGAAAAGCCATTTCTATATAAAAATAAAGTTGATTTTTATAAATGTTTTTTAGAACTAAACTTCAAAAGTAGTCGTACTGTGGTATATAGTAAATCTCACCTGCTTTCCGTTTTCTGTATCAGCACTGTCTTCTGGATCGTCGCTGTATTCTTTGATGGGCTTAGTGAGTTCCTTGACAGGAGAAGCAGGACTTTTGACAGGATCTCGGACTGCTTTGGCGACCGTTTCGTAGTAAAATTGATTTGCCTGTGGCGATTGAGTGTATTTCATGGATCCCCTAATTGCATCCTGTTCTGTAAATTCAAATCTCACGGGCTCTGGCGTATAGCTCTTGTGGCTCTTGCCAAAATGTAGTCCCTTTGGAGGACTTTGGGTCGAAGTTTGCACTGACATAGGAGTTGAGACCACATGCTTAACAGCTTTGTTGCCGTCAGATTTTACCACGAACACGTCCTGACCGGCCTGATAGCTTCCTCTAACCACTGCGGAATTTGCAGGAGCTGGGTCTTGCTGGTAGAACAAATCAGAAACTTGTATGGGCTCATTGTAACTGGAGGAGACTGAGTTGTCTAAACCACCAGATTTGTAGGGAAGATGTGGCTGATGCTGCTGTGGTTGGTGTTGCTGTTGCTGTTGGTGCTGCAAATGCAGATGTTGCTGCTGCTGGTGGGGCTGCTGTTGCAGTTGAAGCTGCAAATGCTGCTGATGTGGATATGGGGGAATTTGCTTCTGCTGATCGTGCTCGGCGTCCAGCTTTTTATAATCAGGATCTCGTTTGGGCAGAAAGTATTCGTTCGTGCTCATAAACTGCAAATAATCTTTCGCCTCCTTCACCTCTTTTTGATGAGGCGCAGCCGGGTGATAACTTACTCCCTGATTATACCCTGGCTTCGACAGATTATCAGATTCTTCGTGGACCGAATACATTTTCTGCTCCTGAGGAAATTGATTATTTTGGAGGGTGGTCTGTTGAGAGGGAACAATGCTAAAAGTTCCGCTCTGTTGACCAACAAGTTTCGGATAATGCAAATATTGAGAAGCCTGTACGGGGATTGCATGCTGTTGAATAGGTGCGTAGACTGGTTTTTGATCCTTTAGAATTATATTTCCATTAAAGCGCGGAGAGGCTTTAAAATTTTGAATGTACTGCTCGGAAAAATACTGTGGAGGAAATTGATTTTTCCCAACATCCAAAACCGGAGCATCTTTAACATGGGCAAATCGTCCGGGCTGGTTCGGATCGTAGTGATACCGTCTGTTCTGATCATTTGAAGGATTAGTTCCGGAATGTTCACGGCGCATTATATGCTGCACCGTTGCAGGTAGTGGAGATTTTAGTGAGAAGTCCTTCGGGAACTTGTTGGGATTAAGCGAAAGTAGGGGTAAGTTATCCGAACGTGACCTAATTCTAGGCAATAGTCCGGGCCCTGGTCGATTGTGGTAGAAATGCGGCTGAGGTTCACTGAAGAATTGCATTAATCGCGGATTTCTTAAGCCGTTCTCATCACACTGCACTTGTTTAAATGAGTAGGCGAAAAGAAATATTGCCCCCAAAAGAGGTACTGATTTAATGGCACTTTGCGTCATTTTTGGGGGCCGCCAAAACAAGGTGTCAAAATGCGTTCAGTGGCTCTAACGCGTCTTAATTCCACGACAGTCTATTCGTATTTGACATTTGTCAGTTCCGCGGAGGCCAAAAGCGAAAAGTCTCTTTCAGCGAAGCTCGCTGGCAAGCTTCTTTTTCTTTCGCCACGATCTCGCAGACTTGATCTCACTTTCTTTGTTATCTGGCCAGTTGTTTCACATAAAATGGAACGCCGCACGTCGATGCAGCAAGCTTATGGTAAAGTTTGGTTTCCGGACCCAGTTGCAGCGATCTGCGTATTCAAAACCTAGTCGCTTGACTTGGCCACATTCTTCAGCGCTTGCTGTTCAAAAGCCAAAGAACCGTTAATCAATCGAGGGTCTCGACTATCCGATCACTTTCTTCTTGAAATTTGGTGGTGTCGGCGGTTGGAAAGCCACTGAGTTACAAATGGAACGCTTCTGAACCAGCGGTGCTGGAATCCATTGGAATGGCCAGTCACTAAACCAGTTTTGAGCAGAGAAATGTGGATGTGGTGGCCTGGTGGCTGTTGAGAGATCACATCGCTGCCGGAGATTAAGCAGCTGTGGCACGCGAACCCGAGGCCGAACCCCTGGAGCACAGTGGTATCATTTCGGAAACGATAAATGTATTATCCGATTTACTTTTTAATTTGCTTACCTAAAGTGCAGGTGAAAGTAAATAAGACCAGATGAAACTCCAAGCCATTATAGAAAAAGAAAAAACATTTTTGGGAGCCCTTGTGGTAATTGGAGACCTCCGGTACGAAGAATGGGTCACCAATTCATTGCCTCATAACGAATAAAGAATTTCAGATTCGGTGATAAGAAATTTTTGAATTTCAGAGTTTATTTACCTTTGGGTTTTTATCTTCGAGAAAAAGTGAAAATTTATTATAATTATAGATACATCTAATGGGCACAACTTTCGCTTTTTTCGTCAATTTGGCATTGCTTGTGCTTTTCTTCAGAGAGAACAAGCTATGGACAGATAATTTCGATCATTGTTATGCAAAATGTCAGAAACCGTAAACATTCGTTTACGTATTCATTCATAAAAGCCCTGTTATTTTTGGTTGCTTTCAAATTTGTAGCTTAGCAAGTTGTAATTCTCTTGCTTTTTTCATTTTAATGCATAAATTAAAAATTAATAAAATCCTTAATTATCCACATATTTTCTATTTGCTGAGTTTTAGTTTTGGAAGATAAGAGTCTTTCTAATTCATTTTTGACCAAAAGTAGTATATGAGGGAAACCGATATTATGCTGAAAAATCTTACATTTGAATTATTTAATATTTTTAGATTATCTGGCAAATTTTATAAATGAAAGAAAGTAGTTGCTATTATATGAATTTTTATCGACTAAAATTGTTAATTGCTGGTTAACTGGCAGAATGTGTTTGTTCCTTGCACGTCTTTGGTAAAATATATATTTTATTATTAGCTGTCACAGGAACGATTGGTCAATTTATACGATGGCCTAGAGAAATAAGCCAAGGATCTAATTTTCATATTTCAATTACAATTTGCAAGGGTATACAAAATTAAGCCAAAAAAAGTTAAGGAAACTTACTGAGGTTCGCCACTGCAGTTAGTATAAACCCAATTTCTCTTAATTATAGGTAATACTTTTATTAAACATGATTTAGTAATAATGGAATCTCTTTATTTGCTATTAATGCTTTAATATTGGTCGGGCCTCAGGCCTAAATGGAAGTTTCCTCATGTTCAATCCAAATGCCATTCTCAACTTTGGGCTCTTCAGCATCCGTGTGTCGAGCAGTGGAGTTATTTTCTAGGACGATAACAATGTCAGTTGTGCTCAGAACAGTGGAGTCCGCATTCTGAAGATTTAAGTTCAATCATTTAATGTATAAAGAAACGTATGTATATTAAACAACTAATGTATTATTTCCCTCTTGTTCTAGAACCTCAAACTTTTACAGGCATGTGTATGTACATAAATAAATGCACATGTTGCTTTGATTCTCTCGACGTGCCTGCAAAAGTTAAGTTCCCAAAGGTGCACATGTAAACAAAGCAAGGATACACGGTGAGTGGTAAGCAACTGTAAGCATTGGGAATTAGAAAGTTCTACGAACTGTTCAGAGAAAAATAACTTTTTATCTTGATTTATTCAGTAACGCACTTTTAAGCATAGAGAGTGGAGAGGCCCTGCAAAGTAATTTTTGAATATTCCTTATTTGTTTTGAGAGTCAACCAATGGGAATGTCTTAAAAAAACTAAGGCTTTATGGGCTTAAAACACCATTGAGTATGTAATTTACCTTGGGTAGGGGCAGACTGTATGTTTTCTTTATTAATACTCTATTCGAAGAAATGGAGTCTGTTTCGTATTTATTATTTTGATGTCGACTGGACCTAACGTGAACCTAAAAAGTTTAGTTGTAAATTTGGGTAGAAGTATTTGGCGTCTCTCAATAAATTAACAAATAAATTACTTACAGAATGGACCCGGTCATAATTAACGTTCTTTCCAAGAGTTGTTGCGGTGCTTTCCCGGAAACTGGAGTGGTCCCTGGCAAATCCACTGTTGTAATATGCACCCACAGGTTTTCCGCAAAGAAGTTCTCTAAACGCGACTCGATACCGTCTCGACATTACGCTGTACACTATCGGGTTAATGGTGCTACAAAAGAATGCAGTTAAACTAAGTTTTCTGGACTAGGCTAAATTATTTCAGTTTACCATGAAACGTAGTAAGCGAATCCGGCAATCGAAAAGAGTGCTTCGTTTATGTCCAAATAATTGTCATTATTCTGGGCATAGAGAAACCAAAGCCGTTGCACGTGAAACGGAAACCAGCACACGAAAAATGTAATCACAACAGCGGCTGTACTAATTCATTTGATTAGCTTAAAATTTCAGCTTTATAATATGACAAAGCTCACCTAACATTCGTATCACTGTTTTTTTTCTCAGTTGTGAGTTTCGGGTCTCTCGATTATTGGTGCCATGCTGCACACCTGAAGTGTTTTACTCATACAATGATTGTTCTTTATTAAATTTTGAATGGAACAACATACTCACCCAGCTTTTGATTGGTTCGAGATCGAATTTTTGCCCCCATTCGTCCATAAAGTATTATAATCAGTATCATTGGAATTACGAAGAATATACAAAATGAAACTTCAAACACTGGTATGATGGTCACAGTCTGGGTAGACATGGAGCAGAATGCTGATTCCTCAATGCGGGAATCATCTGTAAATGTTTAAAATATAATTTTAACCCTGGAAGAGTTTATATACATTTCTTTTTACATACCTAATGGATACTGGAGGTACTGAATATCTGAGAGAAGGCCAAAGGGTATGGCACTTATGAAACTTGCGATCCAAAGAGCTGTTATTATACGTATAGCCCGCTTGAAGCCAACCATGGCATATAAATGCAATGGATGGCATATGGCCAGAAATCGTTCCATGGAAAATGCAACGATAGTAAACACGGATACATAAGTACATCTGTAAGTAGTTTCATTCAATTAAAAGCCGAAAACAATATTCGGTTTGAAAAGGGGCTTACGCTTCGGAAATAAATGCGCGTATCTTGCAAAACGGCATCCCAAAAAGATATGGATACTGGTGCCAGTATAGAAACACCTCCGTGGGTAGTCCTGAATGTATACAAATTTGTTTACGTTGTGGAATGTTAGAGCTTTTGGATTCCAAGCTAAATTTTATACTTAACTAACCAAAGAGTAGATACAGCAAATCCGACACAGCTAAACTGAAGAGATAGTAATTCGTCGCTGTGTGCATTGCTGAGTGCCGAATGATCACTGTACATACTAAGAGGTTTCCTATGACTCCAGTTATAAAAACGCCTCCAAAAATAATGGTTATCTGAAAGATGGTTAATAATAATAATAGTAACGCCCTTGGCTCTATTTACTTTTTATTTACTGTGGTGATATAGGAAAACTGTTATTCTTGTAAGTATCTGAATTACTATTTTAATTTTATTTTAACGAGTTTGATTTTGTTATGTGGTATTCATTATTCATTAGGTATTCATTATATTTTATAAGACAAAGATACCACTTTGACTTACCAATATTGCCTTATAAAGTGGTAAGGTCTGAGGCCCAAGCACAAACGCCACAAACTCAGATTCTGAGCAATTAAAGGTAACGCAGGCATAATACTCCTCAGTTCCAGATCCGTAGGACGGGGCCTCATTAACACTCGATGCATATAGATCCGCTATATTGCTTAAATTGGTGTTTAACTCTAAAACCGACAAGTCTGTCGATGAATTCATCGCGATTGTAAATTAATTGCTTCGCTCTAGATCGTTTACGAGGGAAAATTTAGCAGCGGATGCTAATATTAGCGTAACCCATGGCACACGCCAATTTCCGTTTAATTTTTTATGGATTCAAGAAAATCGCGTTCGCTATCGTATAATACAGCCACTGTATCTTTTAGATGCCCGCAGATTACTGTCCGCAGTCTAGCGCTAAAAAGATAAGAAGGCATGGTTTTGGCTAAATTGTAAATAAATACATACACACCGTGTATATATGTTCGTATGTAAATGCTTATATAAGATATAGTTTACTTGTATGTACTCTGACATACATACATATATAGATATGGCTCTGTAGACCTGCCGCAGAATGAGTAATTTTTTTGTTTACGTCAAAAGCAACAAAATTTAATCTTAAGTTAGCAGATAAGTAGACCATTTCACGAAAATGCACTTTATTTTAACTTTAATTGGATAGGCTAGTTTCATGCATGTTTCTAAAATATTTTACAACTTTAGTTGGGTTTCCCTAAAAACCTTTTTTTTTCTTTAAAGATCTTTAATTAGCGAGATGAAGCTTCTTGCAGCATTAAGGAAAACATTTCTTATTTAATGTTGCGAATATTAGTATCCAGATACTATTTAATTTATTTTTAGAAAAGTAAAATAATGGAAAATTGTATGAATATATGGGTCATTTTCTGAAATCAACAACCCCGGCCAATAAATTTTCTCTAAAATGATTTTGTCAAAATAGTTACTTTAGGAAATGTTCCAAAAGATCATATTTAAAAACCTTTAACGTATTCTAAAAAGATTTCGAAATATTCGCATGCATTTTCGCGTAAATGCGATAAACATTATAAAAAAGAGCCTGTTTTGTTTTGAAAAAAAAAACCACCTAAAACAAAGGCATTTTTTAACTTTGGTTTCCTAACATTACAAGAAGAATGCAAAAAGTGTAAATAAAACGGAAATAGGCTCTTCTAATTTACTTAAATATTAAAAATTTTTGATTATAAAAAGTATGATTATAAAAAGTATGCTTATAAAAAGTATGATTAAAAAAAGTATGATTATAAGAAGTGTCGCGGGCGACCTCTATAAAAATTCAATTAAAAATAAAAAACTACCTAATATTTTAAGGTCAAATTAAAATGAGTTGCACAAAAATCTAGCATCTAGCTTGAACGGGTTTTAAAAAAAGTGACTTCTCTTTTTGTCGCGTGCAAATTCCTTACAATATTCCTAACACCAATTATAGAGCTTACCAAGAGCTATAAGTTTCAAATTTTGTAAAGTTAAAAATATAGTCCTGGAACATTTTTTTTTTCAGTTTGAAAGCGTACAAATGTCGCATTCGACACCAGAGAATTGCCCATATGTTTAGAATGTTTATAAACTGCAATGGTATTAAGTGTAAACCTCAAATAAAATGAATATACCACTCCTGTCTTTATTAACACGGGGTATTACTTTTTTAAAAAAAGTTCAAAGAAATCGTCCGACGTAGGGAGCAGGTTACTCGGATGTCTTGACACATCGGGCATCACGATTAAATTTGACGTTCAAAGGCCTGAACAAACAATTCTTCTACAAAGAGTAAGCTTTTCCGCCTTCAGCCCAAGAAAAAGGCAGCGAATATTTTGTTTAATATTATAGCCCATTAGGGGGTATATGTAATAATGTCGTCTTATACGCTTAAAGTGAATTTAAAATTCATTGAAATTATGGAAATAATAATCAACTTAGTTTGATTAAAATTTAATGAAAATCTGGGTTGCGTATCTCATACAAAGTACTACGGAGTTAGCTTCTCGTTTTTAAATCAAAGCATTTTCTTCTACACGTCCCATAGAAGCTTAAATATAATGTCCACCTTTATTTGAATATACAGATGCTATCTTATCAACTAATGCTCGACATGTTAGGTTTTTTTTATTTTGCGAATAAGGTAATAAGTAAATAAGACTAAGTGCTGTCAGATAGCTTAGGAAGCTTATGCATACTTATAATTAAGGGGGCAGAAAATCTTCAGCCTGAAGGATAATAACCAAAACCAAAACTAATTTAAATTTGACATCTGCAGATGTGTGTAGTATTATTGTGTTTGCATGTGTCGGCAGCAGCAGCTCCTTGGCCAGATGTATTAAGCCATGTTGAATGGGCTTAACTATGGTGTAGTTCTGCAGTTCATACACCGACACAAACGAACAAATTCGTAACAATAAAAGTTCGTGCATATAGTATTTTGGCAACCGAATTTATCATTATTATGAATGTGTCTCCTAGCAAACTGAGCACTAAAAGTGGTTTCGGCTTAGCGAAGCGAATTATTTTACGCAGTTGCAAACTTTCTAACCAGGTGCGTTCAGGCGTGATTTTAATTCGACGAAATTTGCAAACACGAGGGTACACGTGTAATTAGGAAGCCAGTTTGAGTTATGCAGCAAACATTATTATTCATAATAATAAGCACAAGACACTT
>VNJR01006696.1:0-10576 GCA_008042585.1 Drosophila punjabiensis
TAACTTTACTTATAACTTCGCTATTAACTCAAAATTTCTTCTTTAGTTATTTTTCTCACCCAAACACCTGATTTTTAATTTTTAAACCCCTCTTCCATTTAAAATTCCCCAACAAATCTTTATCCAAAAATAATGACTTCATTTATTTTCAGCCATTAGTCAACACACTGGAATATGATTTACGATCCGTAAGCAGTTCCTTTACCTTCTTCCTGCATCAACAGTAGCTTTTGAAACCTTATCGAAAAACCTCTGGAGGAATCCCTACAATGTTGCCTGCATTTGAAAATTTTCAATTAAAATTGAGCGTGATTGAAAATGATGAAAGTGCGAAGTGGCAAAAACCAATTTCTCAGCACAGTGCGCGATAATTGCAAGCACAACTACGACGGGGATCCTTCGGATCCCCCGGGATCCCGCTCCTTTCGGTTGGATCCTCCTCGGCGGACTGTTGTGGGATGCGCTGCCAAATGCCAAATGCTGCTGCTGCTGCTGCTGCTGGTGCCGCATAATACAAAACTTTATTTATGGCAAAAAGCAGTGGCAGGCAACAAGAGCTGCCTGTATCTGTAGCTTATTTGGCACTGAGAGAAAATGTTTTATACAAATTATAACTAGGAAATTTTAAAGTTTTTTTTACAATAAATTCTAAAACTACATTTTGGTGAAAATTATAAAGATAATTTGTATTTCAACTAGATTTACGAGGAAGTTTCGCTTGATCAAGCCAGGTTTGCTTCGGTTATCGAAATTTACCGATTTCAATTGTTCGGTTTTTTATATCGTAAAATTTTTGCGATTTGCAAAACGTGCAACGTGGAATTTTCCTTGATTTTTTCCCACCGATATAGTAGTTTACTGAACCAAGATTTTTTATAGTTAATAAATAAGTCTGAAATGAATACTTCAATTATATTAAATTTATAGATTTCTTTAAATTTAAAATATAGAAATTTTTAATTTTGACATATCGCTCAATGATTTCATTTTAATTTAATTTGTAATAATTTTGTATAATTTTTTAGCGTGCATCTTCTGGTAACTTCATTTTGCCAGTTGCCAGCAGCCAGCGATTTGGGCAACAGCACAATTTTCCGCACAACAAATGAGAGTGTAAATTTGCGTGTAAACACTCGGGTCACCCGCTGACACATGCTAGAGGAGCCGAGGAGTCCAAGGAGCCCAAGGAGCTGCCATTCGGTCAGCCTGGGGAACCGAGAGCAATCTTGGACAGGTAAACTAGACTGCCGTTTCCACCGTCGGTAGTCGCAGTCTCAGTCTCAGTCTCAGTCACAGTCGCAGTCACAGTACATGCTCATGCTCACACAGCGCATAAATTTATCGGATCGAATATAAATTATATATGCGAGCCAATATCAGGCGAGAGCTGCTCTGACTTCAGGTTCCTCGCTGGCCGGAGGAGCGAGTCTCCTCCAGTGATAAAAAGGAACTCAGCGTGTCGCCGCGGATGCGTTGATCATTCATTATTTAAGGATTGAAAAGTTAATTAACATTTTTGCCCAGCCAAAAGCTCGGCGAGCGGCTTGGCGATTTACGAGAAGAGAAGAAGCGGGCTGTGCTCGGCGAGCCGCGGCATTAAGTCGCTTTTTTTTTTCGTATTCTTTTTGCCAAATCAAGACTAGAGCCTTTGGATGTTGTTGTTTGAAAAAGTAGTGGAAAATTGTTATTGATATTCACAGAAATGGGTGTGGAGAAGAGGCGGCCTGTAGACATGGAATGTCTCAATTTGTGCCATGTTTTTGTCGCTCTTGAGAGATAAGTAGGAAGTTAAAAGGATTTTGAGAAAGTAGAAATATTTATAAATATATGAGAAAGTATTTTGAAGTTTATTAACAAGAGAGCTTACAATTTATATAGAATATGGTATTTTAAAAATTTTCTAAAAATAAATAAGTTTAGTGTCCAAAAAACCACTGAAATATTCTTTTTAAAAGCAAGCGACTGCTTGTACATTGCAGGCAAAAGCTACGCAGGCTTGTATAAAGATTCTTTTGCAATCACTTCCAGATTATTGCATAAGAATCCCAGCTCTTTTCCGAACATAATATAAATATTTTCCCCCCGTTCTGCTTTCGCTACACTTGAGAAGTTAATCGCAGCAAAAACTTCTGTCAAGCTGCTCCTGGGGAACCTGTTCTTAGAGCAGAAACTCAACAGCTATGTAAGCCAATCAAGTGCCACTCCTTTTTGGCCTCGACTTGGCAGTACGGCAGCATGGGAAAATCCACACGAAATGTCAGCAGAAGTGAGCGAAAATCAAAGGCATTTCCCAGGCGGCAAATTCCATTCCTACCCCAACTTTTTGGGCGTTATTTCGATCTCTCTCTCAGGAAGGATGGGCAATTAAATTAATGTCTTAATCTGCGTTTATGGCAAACACCCCGGAACTACAGTGGACACCACTTGGCAGCAACAGAAGTCAATAGAGCGTAATGCATAAATCCGTGTAATAGGGAGGTAAGGAGAGAGAGATGGGAGAAGGGATGATGCAGCGGCACAGGACATATGCGCTGGGACTCGGTTTCCGATCCCTCGGGGTTGCCTTTTCGGTTAGATTAAGACCTCAGTCGAAGGCCCGAGGCGTCTGGTTTCCATTTCAATTTCCATTTCCATTTTCCGCCTGCCTCTTCCCCCCTTGTAATGTCGTAGCGAATCACAACAGCAACAACAGTCATAAAAAAATATATATATACAAAATATTAACAACTGCCTCAACGTCAGCGCGTCTCTCCTTAACAATTTTTATAAAAAGCCGAACTAATGCCACAACCCTCGGCGAGACCCTTTCCTTTTCCCGTATTTAGGGTGCGAAATCCCAAATATTATTATATTTATTTGAATCTCAATGCTGCGCAGCAAAGCTGAAAACAAAAACATCAGCGGGTTCGAATGCACTGTTAGAAAAAATGAATAATAATAAGCAATAATATAAATTTAATTATAAAATATAATATATTTTAAATAATAAATAATTGGCAAAGAGAAAAGGAGAAAAAAAATTCAAATGGAGAGTAAAATGCAAAACTTAAGAGGTGGAGCCTTGAGTAGCTCGTTCATTGCAGGCAAAGGGAATAATAAAATAAATAAATGAACAAAGTTTTAGTTTGGTATTTCAGTCTTGGAATATATTTTTACTAAGTGTAGGAGAAAAAATTAGACCATAATTAATGAATTTGATATATTATTTTATACTTATTTTAATTCCTGAAAATACCCCACCTTTCTGGTATTAACCTATCCAAAAACCAAACTCCCCCTGAATAACCTCAATCATTATTCAGTTGAACTTTCCTAGCTTTCTCACCCACGCGTGACCCACTTGACTCTGTCAGCCAATTGAAATCATTGAATAAACTTTGGGGAACTAACACCCAAAGAACCCACTGTACCATCAACTCCCAAGAGGGTTTTAGAAACAGTAACTGAAAAATAAATAAAATAAAATAAATAAAATAGCATAAAATAAAGCAGCCTGCTGATGAGCATGATTGTGCGTAAAGGAGCGCAGGACGCAGGACATACGGAAAACAATAATCCATAAATGTAAACATCACGTCGACATGGCGCAGTCACAGTCCCAGTCATAATCGAAAATGCAGAAAAGCCCCGGAGAAGACCAGTTTTCAAAATCCGAAGGAAGAAGAAGGGAGGAATAATCATATTCCAGGGGGGACGACGGAGACGGCGGTAGAGGAAAGCGTAGCTGATTTTGTTGTATTATAAACACAAATAAATAAAGGACGACGGCTGTGGCAGGATCTGAGTGAAGCAAACGAGGCAGAAACTTTGTCCTTCATTCTACCTCCTCATCATCATCATCCTGCGGCTGCTCAACAATGGCTGCGATGACAGGCCTTTGGCAACTAAAGGGTGCTCCCGGATATCCAGGACATGCACACACACATAACTAGGAGCAGGAACAGGACGCGTAATTAACGAATGGCATTCTCCATTTCATTTCGGGTGATTCTGATTTCCACAAGGGTGCTGCTGCTGTTGCTGCAACCACCTTTTGCACCCCGGGAGCAGCCTGCCACAGTTGCCATTGTGTTCATCCATATGTTAAGACGTGCTAAATATGGGAGTGTCCTTGTCATTTATATGTCGCAAGGCCGCTTTCCGTTCAGCAGTTAACATTTTATGCACAGTGAAAAAATTATGATATGAAAAAGAGCTTTACAGACTTTCTCTGGTTCTCTTAAAATATTAAAAAGTAAATAATTATTGTGAGATAATATTTATTTAACATATCTAACTTTCTAATCTACTTGAAAAATATCTTAAAATATAAATAATAATTATAGGATAAAATTTATTTAATATATCTACCTCTCTAATCTACTTAAAAATACAAAAAAGAAATGATCCAAGAATTTAATTTAATTCATATTAAAATAAAAATAAATTCTAAGGCTAGTATTTTGTTATAAATCTAACTTTCAAATCTACTTAAAAAATACAAAAAATGATTCAAGAATTTAATTTAATTTAATTCATATTCCTATGAAACTTTATCAATTATGCAAAATCTACATAATAATGATTGTGTTTAGATCTCATTAAAAAATAATTCTCTTGAAAGGTATATACATTTTTTCTCACTGCATTTTCTATCTCCAACCCAGAGTCGCATCCTTGTCATGAGAATAAAAATGGCCATAAATGAAATTAATACATTACGCATTGCAATCCTCCTCCTTTTTTTTTGAGCTCCTTTTCAGCTTGTTCACACATTGTCCCGGACTCATGAATATTTAAACGTTATAGTATTTGATTTATGGCATACTCCTCGCTATTTAAAAATTATGCTCTTCTTTTTTCACAACTATTCTGCTGGCAGAAAAAACAATAAAACATTTTAGGCGTTGCCCGAGCGAAACTGAAACCATTTTGGTTTCTTTTCCTAAAACTGGAACACGCGCGCGCGCAAAAAAAAAGAAGAAATATATATAAAAATATATATTTTTTTGTAGTGCCGCGTTGCCGTGTTCATTGGCCACAAAAGACTCAGGGATTCAAGATTAAGATTCAGACTCAGATTCAGATTCAGCCAGGTATCCAATTGCCACTCGCAATTCAGCGTTTCGACATGGTTAGTCAACAGCGAAAACAGGCAAGGACAGTGGAAAGGAACCATTTACGTTTTAATTAACAAAAAAAAAAATAAATAAACAAAAACTAACAAATTTAAATTCAAATAAAATTTTAAAATTATGTACTTTTATTTGTTATAAAAAGCACACTTGGAAGACAGGAATCAAACTCTCTTATTAAAGTTTACAAGTTTAAACAAATATTAAGCAAAAATGCACTTAGAATTCCCAAGTGCTAATTCTGTAAAACAAAAGTATATAACTATTAACGCTAAAATTCATATTAGCGCTAAAATTCACCTATAAAACCATAGTTAAATAAATTTCAAGAAAAAACCCTTATTATTAATCAAACATTTAAGGAAAAATTAGGTAAAACCTCACTTAAAATTCTCAAGAAATTATTTAATGATATTCTAGTAGAAAATTAATGCTTAAAGTAAGCTTTTGAAACAGAATGTAAGAAAACGAAAATAATCATTATTAAAATTTAAAACCAAATTTTTTAAAGTCATTTCAAGTTTTTGAAGCTGGAAATGTCATTTTCAGCTTAAAGGGAATCATACTTGATTTTAGAAATAAAACCTTCTCTACGAACCAATTTCATATTTACTTTTACTTTTACTTGAAATTATCCTTATTCGTAATTTATATAACATATTAATTTTTTTAATGTAAAATATATAAAATATAAAATATTATATTTTAAAATCTCATCTAAACCCACTGTAAACCAGCTTGAAGTTCTCTTTACGCTTGTTCGACACAAAAGCCCACAAGCAGCCAAGTTGAGCGGAACACACAAATTTAGTATCAAATTACGAAAATATTTTGCTAACAACAATTAGTTAACTCTCTCGTTAATTAACACGTCTGTGGCGCAAGGGGCAGCCAACAGCTTGGAATCTGTGTTGACAGCTCCGAGACAAGGCGAGAGCAGGAGGAATATACATATATATATATCTCGTATCTTGAAGATCTCTCTCTCTGTGGTTCTGTATCTCTCAGATTCTCGGTATTTGCATTCGAGAATGCTGCTGGCGAGGCCCCTTAAATGTTTGGTTTTGCGCGGCCAACAAACAGTTGAATGTCTTGAAACTATTTAATTAAATCAATAGGGTCAAGTGGTAAATATTTTGACCCGCGTCTGATTAGTGAAGAAAGGCCCCCGGGGGCCAGACAAAAGATCAGATCGGGAAGCTGGGAAGCTGTAAGACCCAAGACCCGCATGCTCTATGGAGCATCTGAAACGATCTGATCTGATCTGGAGCTCCAGCGGAGAGATGTCTGATGATCTTTGGCACAGAGAGAGAAATTGTTTTAGATTTTACATCTATAAAAGGATAATAATATATTAAAGACTATTTTTGCTTTGAAATATATATAAAAAAGCTACCAGATAATATTTCTTAGATATTAGATATTTTTACTATTATAAAAAAAATAAAATAAATTGTATACCTAACAATTTTCCTTAAATCTTAAATCTTTTTAATATTATAAAAAATATAAAACTAATTTAATATATACTTCTTCTATCTTCTCCTAAATTATTTTCCTCAGTGTAGTGTGTCGGCTGCCGTGCCACAAATTCATTCGCTTAATTGAATGAATGGCGTTTTAAACGGGAAATTAAGCGCATGACTCGGACTGACTCGAGATGACTCAAAAGTCGCCGGATAGTAAGTACCATATACCTCCAGTTCTCTCCACAGCTCTCCAGGAGTTCTTTCCTCCGATTCGGGTTCAATTGTCAATTAAACGGAAGCAGCGGTTTTTCTCAACTTTGACTCGACGTTTTTCTTGGGAAAACGCTCGCTTCCGACCCAAAGTCGAGTCCCGTTTCCCGCTGATGTGAGCCACTTGTGTGGCACATTTGCCCAACAGCTAACAAGGCACTTGACAAGGTCGACTGCGGCGATGGAATGGAACGAAAAGCAGGAAAGGGGGATGCTAAAGGGGAAGAGGGAGGTGAAAAAAGGGGAGGGAGTCACCCCCAACCAGAGGAGGGCAGAGTTCAGCTGCCGTGACCAAAAAAAGCCATAAGGAGTTTTATTAGAGGGTTTTGATATGTGACTGGAGAGTACTTCGTACAAAAAAAAAATAATTAAAAAAATATTAAATAAAATAAAAATAATAAATAATAAAAAGAATAAAAAAAAAAAATAAAAATAACAAAATAATTTAAATCGAAGTTTTTGGAAGTGGTTATTATTTTAATATTTGTATATTGATATAACGTTTGAATATTTTTTCTAAAACTAATTTTATTTATTAATATTATTAATTTATTAAGAATATTTTTTTTATTTTATTTTAGAAACTTTAGAAACCTTGAAAAAAATATATATACATATTATTAATGAAAATGCTTCCCGAAGTCGACAGGAGACGGTAACTATACGATGAAAAAATTAAATATATATATTATTACTCTTAGAGTCTCGGGAAAATTAAAAATATTAAAATAAAAAGTACAATATCCCGATAATGTGATAAAACACTATATACAAATATTTAATATAATTCAAAAGGATATTAAGGACAATAAACTCAACTTTAAAAATTTGTTTACTTTTGAATTTGAATTTGACATTACTTTTCTCATTTCTTTTTCTTGAGCACATTCCTTAGCAGATTGTCTTGCAATTTCTTAAGGTTCTATATATTTTTTCTTATATTTCACTCTTTTATGAACTAACCCCAGTGCCATCATGCCCGCTTAACCCCCAAAGGCACCTTTTAATGGGTACCAGAAGTAAAGTCAACAAGGCAACGCCGTTCGACCTGGCTGAGAAAATCAAACGCGGGCAAATGGCAGTCGGCGGCGGGACGGGCGGCGTCTGCATTTGCGGACACTTAACTTCAATTGAAATCAGTCAATTGGAATCAATGAGTCCATTTCGTCTGTTTCCCAACACCGTAAAATGCAGCCAGGACCGAGAAAGGTAGTTGAAACAAATGGTTTTGTTTCACACACACAGGAACACAAAGGAGATATGGCGGTAATCCAAATCGGAAGCCAAGCGTCGAGTTCATGCGCCTTTTTAAGTGCTCAAGTGTTTTGAGTTTGTTGAGTTTTTATTTCGAAGCTTTCCCAGGAAATTACGAAAAGGATATTATGGATATCACGGGGCAGCTGCAAGTGCCTCCCATTCCCAAGTCATTTTTGGCCTTTGCTTGCACAACCGCAATTGTTTTGCCTATGAAAATATTATCCTTGCTGTTTTTTGTCCGCCTCGTATTACCCCCACAAAAGGACTCCTCGTGTCCAGCTGCCGAAAGGTAGAAACAATGGCCAATGATTGGTAATGCGAATCTCCTCGAGGTGTAGGCTTACTTTCACGTCTAATCCCTTGACCTTTTCGGCTGCAGATGTCCCAGATAAATGTTGGAAAACATTGGGCAATAAGGATACAAGGATACCAGCTAGTTGCAATTTTTCTTCCTTTTTTTTTGGCATTAAAAATCCAGCGGAGGAGTGAAAGCGATATTTTTGCAAGGGGAAAGAAAGGTTTGCGGTTGCAAAAAGTAGATTATATCAAACGATCCAATTGTTGTCTAATATTTTTGGTTTTCAATAGAAAAGTAGCTCATCATCTGTATTTTTTGAAGTGTGGGTTTTATGATCTTACAAAGGGTACAGGGTCTTAGGGGATTTATTGAATTTTGCGGGTTAATTACTAAAGAGTGCCACTCAGGACTTAAAGGAA
The DNA here is from genome assembly GCA_008042585.1 of Drosophila punjabiensis. Lineage (NCBI taxonomy): Eukaryota > Metazoa > Arthropoda > Insecta > Diptera > Drosophilidae > Drosophila > Drosophila punjabiensis. The sequence goes on from VNJR01006696.1 coordinate 8,828, forward strand.
TTTTTAAGGGTTAAAATATTATTTCTAAAGAGTTAACTAAATACAAATAAAGGTACTTCGACACTTCCTTTTTTGTGTTTAAGTTTAAGAGTTATTTATTAAATATTTCAATACTTTAATAAATTCAATATTATTTATTAACTATACATTCAATGCTCTTATTATTAATTATTTGCCCAATATTGCAATAAATAAAAAATAAAAGCATATAAGCAAAAAAAAACTGCATCACATGAGAGAGCACGCATGCCATTCCAATTTACTAAAACACCTAAAACACGATTAAAGCCAGACGGGGGCTTAAACATCAAGTCACGCCCTCAAAAGCGACCACACCTCCCAGAAAAAAAATACAACAAAAAACGCAGCTCAACGTCATGAAAAAAAAGGGAAAAAAACAAAAAGAATTCCAAGATAAAACCACATAAAAAGCGGCAACCGCCGAAAGTCATGAATTACAATGCTTAAAATCGCTCATTAGGAACTAAAATTTGTAAACTTGAGGCGATAAAAATCGCCTTTTGGAAAGCGCACATACATACACACACTCATATATATATATATATAGATATATATTCATGGCAGACATTGAGGGAGTCAGGGAACAATGGTTTATGGTAAAAATAAAGAGGCGGCGTGTGGAAATAATTTGGTTACAATTAAGTAACAAAAGAATTTGTTTGGCAACTCTTGCGCGCTTTTTGGCCAACAACGTATGCCTCGGGCCCCCATTATGGCTACCACCTTGCCTCTGCCTCTGGCGGCATTACAAAGTACTCCGTACTCCCCCTCCTGCACACATATAGCCATTTCCAATCCCATTGTCCAATTGTTCCCGCTCAGCTTCAGCCTCAGCTGTCCCGCTCCAGATTAAGCTGCGACTATAATTAGGAGCGGAACGGGGTCCCCGAGCGAAGGAGTGGAAACCGGAGCGGGGAAGGGAAACGCTGGGCAACTGTTTACCATAACAATAAAGGGAAAACACCTTTAGAAGCACTGAAAAAAAAATTAATAAAGGGAAAAATTAAGAAAAATTAAGGGAATGTATGTTTGTTTATGTTTATTTATTTAATTGGGAATATGCTAAAAATATGAAGTAGAAAGAATAACAAGTGGAAAAAATATTAGCACTGATAGTTCTCTAGATGGGATTCCTTTCCTTTTCAGTCAGAAAAAAATTCCCCTTTGATAAAGAGGTAAAAAAGACTAAAACTGATAGTTCCCGGAATAGGTTTCCTTTCAAAAATATGCTTTATAAATTCATACTTTTTTTCATCTAACTAAATATGATAGCAAATCTTTTGATAACATTAAATGGATGTGAACGGATATTTCTTTACTTTTAAAGTAGTTTTTACAAAATCATACTAAAATACATAGTTTTCTACACCTTAAAATTCCCAAGTGAGTTTTCATAAATGATAATATATTATTCAATATTATGCCTTTTTAATACTAAAAAGATTGAAATATTTAATTCTTTAATCTTCAATTTTCGAATTCGTTTGATTTAAATCGTTTTATAATTCCCAAGTTATTTTTAATAGTTCTTCAAATCTTTAAAGCAACCTTTAATAAATTTAATATTTTAAAGGTAGTGAAATTTATTTATTTCTAAAATTAAAAACGTTTATAAATACAACATAGAAATATTTATAAAATATAAAAATATATTCTAATACACAATTTCTTTCCGTGTTCCCTTAAAAAAGAAAAACTTTTGTCGCTGGCCTGGTCAGGTGTTAATGT
>VNJR01006698.1:0-13026 GCA_008042585.1 Drosophila punjabiensis
ATGCTAGCCCTGACATTCGCCAATCCGGATGACTACAATAAGATCCAGCCCTCGAGCAAGCTTTCGCTGCTTAACTTAATGGATCTTGCACCTGGGAAACCTGTGGATTGTGAGATCAAGAACAATGGCAGCTCAGACAAGATTCAGCTAAATCACTCCTTCAATGAAGGTCAGATTCTTTGGTTTAAGGCCGGCAGTGCCTTGAATCTCATGAAGGAGCAGGCGGCGGGCCAGGAAGGTGATAAGAAATAACTCCGAGCATGAGAATTCTAGACCGTGTACATTTATTATATTACAAAAAAATTATTATTAAATTGTAACTCTATATTGATAAATTGGCCTTTATGACACTACATTCCTTCAGCCAATATAGCGAAGAAAGAAACATATTCAAGTAAGGTCACACTTGTCTATACACATTAAAAACGCAAAAAAATGTTTAAAAAATAACTTAAAAGAATCACTTAGAATAATAATTTTTAGCAGAGCATTTAAAATAAAATTAAATTGTAGCCCTATATTTCATAGTGACTCTTACTATGTATTATGACACTACTTAGTTTCTTTAATACATTAAAGCGCAGAGTCTCCCAAAAATAAGGTCACATTTATTTCTACACAATTTATAAAACGGTTAGATATTCAAGTTTATTTTTTTTTTTTATTTAAAATATTTACAATGCAATTGTAAAGCATTTATAATAAAATTTATTTGTATCTTACCATTGAGAAACTGCAATATATACGGTCACACCTGTTAATACAAATTTTATATAACAATTAAAACAACATTTAAATAAGACACATTAAGCATTCCAATTACTGAAATTTTTTTAAATAAGTTTATTCTCGTTAGCATAACGAATTTAAATCACAAGAATCAAAACTCTGATATAAAAATGGTTTCTGATTTTGTGTACTGACCCACAACCGACTTATGCGACAATAAACCAACTAAATTAATTGTGATATCTGCTAGTTAAATATCTCCGTAATCTATTATTCTGGAAAAATAACCTGACTTTACATAAACCACAGGATACTATAATGGGCAAAAGTTTAATGCCAAAATGGCACATGAAATGCCAAAGAACCAAAACCGAAATAATTCAAAACTAATTAAAATCCATTTAAAATTGCACACAGACTGCAATGCAGAAAAATAATAATAAATTTTCCGACTTAAGCTGCCCAACTTTTTTGTCAAATGGGATATAGAGAGTGGTAGAGGGAGCGGGATGGGAAGAGGACGAGAGGGTGAGAGAGAGAGAGAGGCACAATAAGCGACGCTTATCAACGGTGCCAACCGAAACTGTCACATGCATTGTCATTGTCACAGGGGCGGTCTGCGAAAGGGGATTTTTGGAGCCGAGGCTGTGCCATATTTGCATTTTCCCTCTCTTTCCAGCACTCGACTTGCATGCTCCGGCTTGTGTGTGTGTGTGTGTGTGGGTGCGTGCTGGTGTGTGAGTGAGGGCGTATGTGAGTTGGCATAGAAAATTATTTGCTACTTTTAATTAGTGCCAAAAAGTCATTCACAAAATCCAGAGAGGGAGAGAGGGAAAGCACCCAGGGAAGGAGACATAAGAAGCGAGAGAGATGGGCATAGAGTCGAGTAGGAGAGAGTGAAAGAGACAAAGAGAGAGAGACGTTGGAGCCCGAGTGCACAAGTTCAACGAGCAAATACAAAAATGTCTATATACCTATGTGTATATCTGTATCTGTCTCGCTCTTGAAGCTGCCACTGCTTTTTGTGGCAATATTTGCACAGCCTCCGACAGAATGAGCGGGTCATGAATGCGGTGCATGTGGCATTACAGTGCGTATCGGTATTATAAAGTCACTGGTGTCTAACTGCAACTCTGATTGGTGGAAGAGTACAGTAGAAATTCTCAAGTCAAAATTCAGAGCCACGCTTGTGGAGCGCTTCTTACTTCGGTGGCTTAAAATCAAAGTCAACTATAAAGCTATTATTAACAAGAATAATTTAACAATTAAACTTTATTCTAAAGGCTCATTGACTTATAATTATAATTTTATTAAGTTTTCAGAAATGCTGACATAAATTTGTATTAAATATAAGTCATTATTATTATAAAGAAATTGGGTAAACTTTTTATTTCGTATTTTCAGTTTAATTCTCTGGCTTTATTTTTGAATTTTTATTTTTATAATTAAATTCCTATCTATGTTAAAATAAAATTTCAATTTAGCCACTGAATATAAAAAACCGACCATATAAAACGCACTGTAAGCCCCAAAGAAGCCCTAGCCCCCAATCGAAAAGGCCAACAAAAAAATGATAGCAATTTAGGTCTGCCTAAAACCAAAAATGTTCAATTATTAACTCGTAATGGTAGGATGTGTGTGACACACAAGGAGCACTGGGAAGCAAAACGTGGAACTAAGGACACAGAGGGCCTGGGCAAAGGTCCAGTTGGTAAGAAGTCAGCTAAGCTGGCGGCCCGAAATTATAGACTATGATTTTTGTCAAATTGCATTCAATTTTGTCAGAGCCCCCAACTGGCAGGCAGGAAGGCAGGACTCACTCCTTTGTATCCTGGCTCTGCCACAAGCATTTGTATCTGTGAATCGGCAAGATCTCCTGCTGCCCTCATTCGCTCCCTCTGTCTCCATCTCCGTCTGTTTCTCCTTCTTCTTCTCCTTCTCCTGAGTGCACGGCAAATGTCACACATGCATTTCAATTTGAATTTACAATATTTCTGGCTTCAAATGCAGGCATGTGGTCGTGTGTGTGTGTGTGTGTGTGTGTGTATGGCATGCCAGGCACTTCATATACGTCGGGTCTCCTCTCGCTACACTCTTTCCCCTGCACTCTTTACCGCTCTCTTTCTCGGTTTGTCATTTGCATACTTTGCACTTAAGTGAATTTAATCTTTTCTCCATGCTCCTCTTCGATGTGTATGTATTGCCCTGAGCAAGCAGAAAAATGTGTTTATCTTTTGTATGGATTTTTAATGTCATCTATTGTATCGAAGCTTTTGCACATCTCATCTTTGTATCATTCATGTCTCTGGCTCCCTTTTTCCTGTTATTTTGCTTCCTTGCTTAGTTTATTTTATTAAAATTTTAATTGCTTTTTGGAAAATGTTTTGTCAATGCGTAGACACATCTGGGACGAGTTCATTGATATATAAAGCGATGAAAACGGAAACATTCAAGCCAATTTTTATGGCACACATACACCTATGTATGTGTGTACATGTACATGTTATTTTCCCATTTTCCATTTGCTTGGCTGGGTAATAATGGATTTTTCAATTGAACTGAAATTTTTCTCAACGCTCGCCATGGAAATTGCAAGTTTGTCAGGCAGGTTGTTAAATCGTAATAATGTTGAGAGAAAAATGTAAATCGAAGGAAAATGTTTAAGCCTTAGAAAATGACCTTTTTGCAAATGTTTGCAAGGATATATTTATAAAAATATTTTTCTTGATTGACTGGTGGCTTTGTATATTTTATTCTTATAAATTTATAAACTGAAAGGCTGTGTTAAGCCTAAGAAATATTTTTTCTTTTGTTTGGTTTTTAGTTATAATACATTTATGCATTTATTTTGAATGTAGTTTTTTATTAAAGTCTTTTAAAGTTGTATAGTTTTATGAAAACAAGAATCAGTGTAAAGAATTTAAGCTTTTTTTATAATAATAAATATAATATTCGGTGTAAGTAGCCGTTACAGAGAAATGTTCTCAAGAAGGCTGACAAAATTTTATAGTCGTTCTTTAAGTTCTTCACCAAAAACCACAATATAAAACCATCCGAATCGTTCCACCAAAAATTAACTCCCCATTTGTCAGCTGCAATAAGAAAATTACACGCTTGACTCGAAGCGATAAACGTAAATCACACACAAATGACAACTGCCAATAACCTAACACGAGAGCGATAGTATCCAAAATAAAACGCGAACCTCGAAAAATAAAGAAAAAATTGAAAGAAGAAACACAAACAAGCGAATGGTGAGCGAAAATAAAATGAAATCCAAAGCCATACCGAACGAAACTCGCTCTCAACACATAAATTGCATTTTGGCCGCTGGCGAGGTAAACAGCCACAAATGCCACACGAAAATAGAAGGAAAACCCCAAGCGATAGAGCGAGCGGGTAGGAAAATAAAGCAAAACTTGACAATAATCGAAAAATTATTTCCACACATTGTGTGCGCTGAGAGGGGGGAGGGAGGGGAGCGCCAGCATTGGGGGCGTGTCAAATCAAAGAAACAAATAAAATGAGGAAAAACAAGCGGAAAATCCACAGAGTACACAGAGCGTGGAGAGAGCGAAAGAGAAGAGCACGAATTAAGTTAAGCACTTTTATTTATTATTAAAAAAGTTTTCAACAGAAGTGGGGAGCAATTTTTGGGTGTGGCAAAGGAAAATCTGCAAAATCTGCACATAATGCAAAGAAAATCCCAAATTTATCGTATCACTTAGATGGAGTGTCATATGTGAGTGTGTGTGTGTGTGTGCAACAGTGTTTGGTCGTTGTGTTCCCCCCTTTCAAAAGGGGTTAAAATGCGCATTATGAATATATATACAATGTGGTTGTGTGCTTACAATTGTGGTTATTATATTTTATATTATTATAAAAAATCTCTTTTTTTGAAGCATGAAATAAAAAATAATAGTTAAGTCAAGTAAAAGTACAAAAGATTATATTTTTAATTTATTTGTCGATGTATTCCTACGCTACAAGTTTAAAAAACTTATAAATTAGTGGGCTAGTCACAACGGGATGATTCTTTAACTTTTCATATCATTTTAAAAACTACACAAGCTTGTAATACAAATATTTCTTATTCTAACAATTTTCTTATAATTTTCATAGACATTTAATTTTTTTTAGTTCTAGTTTATATTTTCCTTCTTATAAAACTTTATTAAATGATCTCTAAATTGCGGTTTGCTACTTATATACTTCTAATTAAAACACTCTTAATCTTGCTCGATTAATTAAATGGTTAACAAATTTATAAGATTTATTATTTACTTAGACATTATACTTTGTCCCTAAAAATCCCTATACCCTTGGCCCCGACTGTAGTCGATGTGTTTGTGCATTCATAATATAACTGTTGATTATTGCGCCAACACGCACTCGACGTAAGTGAACCAGCAACAGCTTCAGCGGCATCAACTGTGGAAGCTGCGAGCTGAAATCTCGCAACGTGGCGTATGCGCAATATTATTAGATATTGAAAGCAGCCATCGATGATGATGGCCAACGCTCAGCTCCCTCTTCCTCGTCGTCCGGGAACTCGTCCAAAAGCAATTGAAAGCAGCCACAGCAGCAGTAGTAGTAGCAGTAGCAGTAGCAGACATATGAATTTTTTCCTGGCTCCCTTTAGCACTTGGCATAAACCTCCTTGAGCCCTGGCATCCTGCTCATCCTTCGGCATAAACATCCTCATGAAGCATGTATGTATGAGTGTGTGTGTGTACGCGGGGATTCGGCGGGGGTTATGCGATTGGGATTCGGATTCGGTATCGGATTTGTCTGTGGGCGTGTCTTTAGCGGAAAGCTCTGTGGTCGTGGCTCCTGCCACTGAAGCTGCTGTATTATATCGATGGCAATGTGCTAAATTTGTGGCAGATTATTTATTAGTGTAATGGCTTTAAATTTGCCAGCACAGATGCTCAGACGGAGAATAATTTACACCCCGAGATTTATGCTTGTGCTTGCCATTTAAATATTACATATAAATGGAATGTTTTCAAAACGATGCGATGAACACTAAATGATTGAGTTCAGATTTGAGCCGTTTTTGATGCAGCTCAGAATGAATTTATGATGATGATACCCTTTAAGGGGTTTGGGTAATACATTTTAAAATGAAGCAAATATATAAAGAGCTATAGAAAATATTCCAAATAGTTTCAGTCGAATATCAATGCCTTTGACAAGCCAATTCCTAGTGCAGCCAGACTTATCCAAAAACATATCGCCAAACTTCGGTGTACCCACAACCCTTTAGCTTCAATGTCGTCGACTTATCTGTCACACTCCATCTGCAAAGAGGGAATTGTCGGGAATTGCTTCTGTGCTCCTCCAACTCCTTCAACCCTTTTGCAGCTTCTAATCTTTCTAACCATTTGGCCATTTTCAATTCGTTTTACCCCGTTCATGTGCTTTTTATCTGGCCACTTTCAAAATCAAATCTTACAAATTCACAACTGACAACAAAAACCAAAAAAAGGAGAAAAAAAACTAAAAAAAAAAATAGAAGTGCGAAAAAGCAGCAGACGGAAAGAAGAAAAAAAACCAACATGAAAAATCTAATAAGAGAATAGCTCAAAATCGGTGTGTAAAAATCAAATAAACGCTGCAACTGCATCGGCAGCCACTAAAGGAAAAGCTTGCCCCCAGCTGAGTTTCCTCCTTTTTTTTCCTCCTCGGAGAAAAAGTTTGTTTTCGCCTTGCGCCAAGTTTTGTGCGTTTTTAAATGGCCCGTGCTGGTGGCCCAAACAAAAACGAGCAAGAAAATCGAGGGAAGAACCAAAGAAAAGCTGGGAAAACCATTGGAAACACATGTCCATGCCAGCGGACAAGGACAAGCACCACCAGGATCCATGGACCCCGGAGCTGTGTAAATGTTTGTGAGCTCGGATTTCTTTTCGGTCATTACATTAAGTTGGCTATCTGTGGAGATTCGTTGCTGCACAAACAGCCGGGGCACAAACTCCGAAGATATCCCCATAAGTGGTATTTGTGTTTGTGCCTGGCCTCCAGATGGGGAGCGACGGCTGCTCCTAATAGTCAACGATTCGTAATATTTTTAATATTTGCTCAATAAAATGTCAGACAATTTCTGTCTCTGCCACTTAGACTCATTACATTTATTCGTACGGTTGTTGCTTTGTTTGTGCTTAACAGATTCGCTGTTGCCTTGGGATTCGGTCACGCAGCGAACTTCAATATGCTCTAATTTGGTAGTAGAAGTAATTGTTAGATACAGTTTTTGGGAGTATTTTTAATATACATCTTATATACACAAATACGCTTATAAGAGATCATTTAAAAAGAAAAGAATACGACTTTTAGCTGGGTTTGAACTTTGACTTTTAACTACCTTTACTTTGAAATTAGAACGAACAAACCAAAGTAAGAACATAACGATTAATGCAGTTCTTAATCCATATAAATATATCCGAACTCCCAGTCCAAAGAGTCTAATCTACCGAACAATTATGCGATTAATACATTCATTAAGTTCACCAGCGAAGTCTTTATTTAAATATTTATCCGCATACACAAGCCAAGTTATCCATTGCAATGTAGTCCTTTGGCGAATCCCTTAGAGTATATTGATCCCCTTAAGGGAAGCCGAAACATTATTCTTCATATTCGTTGGAAGCTGCTGCAGCGTACCGTAAGAGGGAGGGACAGGACAGCGTGTAATCCTTTTTGTAGTTGACGCAAATCCTGTTGCTCTTTGCCAAGTCATAAAGTTTAATTTAGTTTTAAGCCTTTCAACTGGAAAATTGCATGGCTCAGCGAGGAAGGGAGGGGGAAAAAAGGGAGAGAAGTTCAACGAGTGGCACTCACTTGTGAGCTCTCTTACTCCCCCGGCCCCTATTATTTTGCCCCCTCTCTCTCTCTCTCTTCTTGGTCTTAACAACAAAAGCAAATGGCGTTGACCGCAGCCTGTCATTCCAATGCAAGAGGGGACAGATAGCCGGACCTCCTGCCTGGCTGACACTGCTCTAAAATTAACACACGTTTAATATGCAAGTCGTGCATAAATTTTATTGTTCTTGTTGCCTTGGCTTGCTGGCCAAGAATTCGTCCTCTTTCTCTCGCGCCTCCTTCGCTCCTTTGCTCCTTTGGATGCAGTTGGCTGTCAAGAGAGCCTTTATGCTTTTTAATTTACCATCAGACGTCACGGGCAACAACAATGACCACATGTCGGCGCCCTGAGAGAAAATACTCTGTGTGTTTTTTTCGCTCTTTGCTGCCTTTTCAAGGGGAAAATACGTGCTCGACGTCTCGTTATCATCATCAGCGTTATAATCATTATTATCAGGCTGGCTGACATTAATGTTGATGCGCTTTAATTGCCAATTGAGGTCTTCTCTGCATTTTCCTTGCAGCGATCCAATCAGCCAACAGGCCCTTAAAGCCGCCAGCCATTGTAATTTCGTTATATCCTGACTTTTAAAGCACTTATTTTCTGCACTTTTTGCACAGATTTCGTTGGGATTTTTCATTATATACACTCTCGGATAGCCAATGGGATGGCATGGGCAACCACAAAAACATGGCAGTATTCGAATGTAAGACAGTTTGAAATTTTTTAAATTCTGTAATTTAAGCTTTTTGAATTTACTTCATTCAATTTACTCAACAAAAAAAAACTGCAAAAAAATATTTATTTTAAATGGTAAACATATCTAATTTAAGTATATATCCATATATCTAAATAAATTTATATTAAATTGATATTTCCAGACAGAAGAAATTTTTTTTCAACCACAAAGGTAGAAGAAAAAACAAAGATCTTTTCGGAAGAGGGATAAATTTCTTATTTTTGTAATCTACTAAGTATTTATAGGTAGCTACATTGAAAATAAACATTACTTATTCCTGGGGAAAAACAAATTTTCCATTTCTCACAAACCTCAATTTATGTATTTTCGGCCAATTATGCCAGAAACTATTAGACAGGACTTCCGCCTTTCGCAATTCCCGGCTTGAGTCAGTGCCAAATTTCTTGGCAGTCGCATTAACGACAAATGTTGCCAAGTAAATTGGCATAAAACAAATCGGCGTCGTCATCGTTATTATCGTTCTCCTTGTTATTCCTCTGCCGCCATCTAATTAGATTGTTCGGGCAAGGACAACAACAGGAATAACGACTGGAAAATGGCAGTCGAAAATTGTTAAATAATTTAAAAAGAAATTAGCGGCCATTTTGTGTGAGTGTATGTGTGCGAGCGCGCAGACAAAAGCAGCATGAAAATAAAAACTGTAACCAATTTCATGCATAACAGTTAAATAAAATTTAATTTAGCAGAAAAACGAAGCAAATGCGAGTTAAAACGGTAGAAGAGGGGAAAAAAAAACAAACAACAACTGCACAAATTGCCAAAAGAAATAAAAATCACAACCAGATGAAAACAGAAAAGCAGTAGCTTTTCCAAGAGAGTGAGCGAGAAGCAAGCTGGCACACAGTCGAGGTCATAGCAATAGTACCAAATAATTAACAGAGGCTATTTAAATGTTTGATTTAAAGAAATATTTAATTTCAAAATGTATATTAAATAGAGATATAGATACATATTAAATATATGTCATAACAATTATTTTTATACCCTTGCAGGGTATTATAATTTCAGTCAGAAGTTTGCAACGCAGTGAAGGAGTCATCTCCGACCCTATAAAGTATATTTATTCTTGATCAGCATCAACAGCCGAGTCGATCTAGCCATGTCCGTCTGTCCGTCTGTCCGTCCGTCTGTCCGTCCGTCTGTCCGTCTGTCCGATTATACGCGAACTAGTCCCTCAGTTTTGAAGCTATCTGAATAAAACTTTGCAGATAGTCTTTTATATACTCTCACTCGTACATAAGTCGGAACGAGCCGGATCGGTCAACTATATCATAAAGCTGCCATACAAACGATCCGTAAATTTGTTGAAAAAAAATTATAACTTCACTGTTTTTCAACATATCTTGATCAACTCTCGGTTATGAGCTTTTTGTATTGTTTCTGATTTTTGGATTTAATTTTATAAAAATCGGACTACTATATCATATAGCTGCCATAGAAACGGTCGGAAAAGTTTTAGAAAAAAATTATAAATTTGTCAATTTTCAACATAATTTCTTCAACTTTAAGATACAAGTATTTCATATTTTTTCAGAATTTTGTTGTAAATTTCATAAGAATCGGACGACTATATCGTATAGCTGCCATACAAACGATCGGTAAAAATGTTAAAAATGTAAAAAAATGTAAAACTGTAAAACTGTAAGAATTGTATGAATATGAAAGTAATTCATATTATATTATATTGGGATAGATTATAATTCATACAATCGGAATCTGCAAGGGTATACCAACTTCGGCGTGCCGAAGTTAGCTTCCTTTCTTGTTTTGAGTATAGAATTTGCCAAGTCTCAGGTTTTTGCAAAATTAAAGCTTATAAACAAAATGTATAACGTATAATAATAATTCCTTTACTCTTTTTTTTCCCCACCATGGTATGTCGAAGAGACTAAGAGAGTGAGAGAGTAAGTAAGTAAGAGAGTGAGAGGAGCCAAAGAGGGGTAACGCCAAAAAATAGACAACGCAAAATGCGTTGGCCATTATGAAGACTTCATATTTGTGTAGCAGCAGCAGCAACAAATGAATGCCGTCAACATTTATTATTAATTTTAATATTTCAAAGAGCGCAGCCAGCCAAAAACAACAACTCTGTAAAGAAAAAAAAAGTAAAGCTCCTTCTGTTCCGTTTATGTCCACCAATAGCTACTGGGCTTGAACGAAGGCGCAGAACGGGCCAAAATAGCCGGAGAGACAGCTTTACATTTTTGGCATAAAGCCGGCACACTAATTTGATGGCTTTTTTCTGAGTTTCAGTGAAAGATAAATTGCACTGCCTTGATTTTAAACCTAAATTAAATTCGCAGGGCAGTAATTTACTCATATAAGTTTACACCTCTTTTAATGCCGCCAGCGACAGCAATTAACTTTCAAACAATCGCTAAAGGCGGGACAAATTTAATCAATTTATTTCATGCCCTTAAAAAAACATCAGCAAATTTCAATCTGTTTAAAAACGTAAATTTCATAAAATAATACACAACAATGAAAGTGTTTGGCCCAGAGCCAGCCCGGGAGTTTAAAACTAACATTTGATTGTTTAGCGAAATTAAAATTGGTTAATTTATGAATAATAAACAAGCTAAAGTGTTTTATGCGAAAAGTTGGGCATGCTGGTGAATTTCGGATTTAAGTTTAAGCATATTATTCATTCTCAGCGCTATATCAAACATATTTTTAACCACATATTCTTTAAGTTAAAATTGAACTATTTTTACCGACATTGAATGACCCCCTTAAGCTGGAACTAAGCTAATACATTTTTTTAGCACAGTTAACTTTTATTAATCACACATGTGTATATTATACGAAACCTTAAAAATCTAGACCCAAGATATTTAATAATTAACACAAACTTTAAACTTAAAATGTGCCTTATAAAATTTACATAATTTAGAGAACACAAAAATACTTATATTTTCCTTTTATTTTAGAAATTCAAGATTTTAGAAATTTTTGATTTCAGTGTTTTCTCACTGCAAAGGATATTCAAACAAAGCAAGGATAATTTCGTATACTCTTACAAACACACACTAAACTTTTTCTGTTGTTCTAAGCTGTGCAGAAAACTATCTGTCATCTTGTAAATTGCGCGTGTTGAAAGATGCCAAAAACGAAGGAGTCAAAGCTGTAAATCAAAAGAAAAAACGAACTTAATTTAAACGACAAGCAAAAATACAAAAACGTAGCTTTAACAAGGCGAACGAAGAGAGTGGAGAAGGAGAAGAGCAACAAAAAATCGAGCAACAACAATGGAAACCACAAAACGGCGCTTTTGTTTGCCAGTGTCGCATGCAGTCTATCTATGTATGAATGTCCGCGTGTGTGTGTGCGTGTGTGTGTGTGTGTGTGTCGCCTGCCAATCAACTCAACAATCGCAATCAATTTGCCCCACTGCATAGCCCCATCCCTTTGGCAACCGAGCCCCCCCCCCACTGATTTTCCCACACCCCTAGGCCATCGCCGTCCCTTCATGCCATTTCGGGCGCATTGTCATGGTGCAAGTGCAACTGTCATTTCAAGCGCAATCTCTGCATATGCCGAGGCAGAGCGAGAGAGAGGGAAAGGAGAGAGAGCGAAGGAGAGGGGCGAGAAAGAAAGGGATATATCAGTGAAACCATCAAAAAAAAAAAAAAACAACAACAATAAAATGCCCACGGCGCCGCAGTGCATTTTTTAATTACGATCCTGCGACATTAAGGACCGCAGACGTCACATACATGAATCATGGAGACACAAGATATTTAACAAACGACAAAAAAAAGGATGACAAATTCCATGCTGGGAAGTCCTTAAAGACTAAGTATGTGCTTAAAGGGCTTATCAGAGCCCAACAGTTTCTGCTCTTATTGATCATAATTTAATTTGCATTTTTAAATACATTAAACAACAATAATTTTCTAGGAAATATTTAAGACTTAGAATTTTTGAGCCTGAATTTAAAGCAAGTTTTAAGTTTTTAAATTCATTAATAATTGACATGATAAAACTATATAATACGTTTACGCAATTATGCAAATGAATAACCACTAATATAAAAATAATAATGATAAAAATAAATACTGTAATTTAAATCTCTGAATATTATTATTAATTTTTAAGTACGAAAAAAAAACTAGCCTTAGAAAAAAGTATATAAACCAGTAGCCTGAAAATAGGATTTAAAATTGTCAAAAAATTTATGCGCATTATATGCGAATCAAAATCATCATCATAATACGCATACGCAGCGTTGTGCCCATACACACACACTCACTCATTCATAAATTTAGCCAGCATTGTTATGCTAAATTTATTTGCCCTCGCAGCCATCTGTCGTTGCTGTTTGCGTTGTTGTTGGTAACTTCATCAGAAGTGCGATTGAAACGCAACTTCCGTTTCCGCAAAATGGCTGTCAATGTGTGGAATGGGTAACATTGGGTAGCGGGAAAAGTGAAAGGAGGCAGAACGTTGGGGGGGTGGGGGCGTGGAAGCAAAAAAAAGGCACGAGCGGCACCGAGTTCCACTTTGCCTGCAAACAAATCAACTTGAACTTCCGTTTCATTTCGCTTTTTCTTGCCATTTCATATTCTTTTGCAAGTTCCGCCAGCAAGCACACCGCTTTTCCGCCCTCTCGGGAAACCCACTCAACTCTCAATTTTTATTTTCTCTTTACTGTGCATTTCGGCGACTTTAGCGT